>VSMD01125861.1:0-41084 GCA_008750895.1 Mirza zaza | reverse complement strand
ATGAATCTGGGTGCACCTAAGTTGGGTGCATATATATTTAAAATTGTTATCTCTTCTTGTTGAACTGTGCCCTTCACCATTATATAATGACCCTCTTTGTCTTTCACTACTTTTGTTGGTTTAAAAACTAAATCGTCCGAAATTAGAACTGCCACGCCAGCCTTCTTTTGGCTTCCACTTGCTTGAAATACTGATCTCCACCCTTTTATTTTTAGTCTATATGCATCCTTGCAGGTTAGATGTGTTTCCTGAAGACAGCATATACTTGGCCTGTATTTTCTTATCCATTCAGCCAGCCTATGTCTCTTGAGTGGAGAGTTTAAGCCATTCACATTTATTGAGAGAACTGATAGGTGAGGTAGATTACTGTTCATTGTTTTGGTTTGGATATTGTTGCTATGATTTCTGTCTTGAGATATTGTAATATCTGGCCTTTAATCTTTGGGTTTTGGTTGTTTTTATATTCATGGCTTATTATATTGTTCTGTGCGTAATGCTGTTTTGAGTACTTCTTGTAGGGCTGGTCTTCTCTTGGTGAATTCTCTGAGCCTTTGCTTGTCTGAGAATGTCTTTATTTCTCCTTCATATATGAAGCTTAGTTTTGCAGGGAATAAGATTCTAGGCTGGGCATTGTTTTGTTTCAGAAGAGTGAGAATGGGGCCCCAGTCTCTCCTTGCTTGTAAAGTCTCAGTAGAGAAGTCTGGTGTTATTCGAATTGGCTTTCCCTTGTATATTACTTGCTTCTTTCGTCTTACAGCTCTTAGAAGGGCCTCTTTATTTGACATTTTGATCAGTCTGATGACTGCATGTCGTGACGTCTTCCTGTTTGCATTGAATCTCCCAGGGGTCCTCTGAGCTTCTTGAACTTTTATATCGAGATTTTTAGCAAGGCCTGGGAAATTTTCCTCTATTATATCTTCAAATAGCTTGTCCAACCCGTGAGTGTTGTCTTCTTCCCCTTCTGGTAACCCTATGACCCTCACATTAGGTTTCTTCACATAATCCCACATCTCATGTAGGCTTTGCTCTTTTCTCTTATTTCTCTGCTCTATTTCTGTGACTGATTTCTTTCATTGGAGGGTGTTATCTTCAATCTCTGAGATTCTTTCTTCTGTTTGGTCTACCCTGTTCTTGAGACTTTCCACTGTATTCAGTAGTTCCCTGACTTGATTCTTCATTTCCAGGAGTTCGTTTAAATTTTTCTTCATTGTGTCTATGTCTTTAGTGAACTTTTTTTCCAGATCCTGGAGGCTTTTTGTGGTTTCTTTGTGTTGGTTATTGAGTTGTTCTTGCAGGTCGGTGAGTGTTCTTATAATCCACATATGAAATTCCTCTTCTGTCATTTTGGTTGCCTGATTTTGGTTGGTGCCCATTTCTAGGGGGCTGGGGCTCCTCTTTGGGGGTGTGTTTTCCATTTTATTTTTAATATTTCCTGAGTTCCTTCGCTGATTTCTTCCCATGTCGATCAGTTGTTGTTTCTTTTCTTTAGGTTTTTGTTTGGCTATTCACACACCTTGTTTAGTGTCTGAGCCGGTAGGTGGTGTCTGGGGGTGAGATTCGACCACTCCCTGTATAATGAGTCAGTAGGTGTCATGAAAAGGGTGTGCAGGATGCTCTCCCTGTCAGTAGGTGGCGCTTGCTTGGAGGAACAGGCTACGCTGTTGTTTTTGTGTCCTGTTATCAGCTTTTGTTCCTGAAGAGAGAACTCTAGTGCGTCAGGTGGTGGGTGGGGCCCTGGGACTTCCAGGTGTGTCCTTTTCTCCCCTTTAGTGAGGGTCAGTCTAGGAGAGAGACTGGGCGGAGCTGAGTTGGGTAAGCCCGCCCTCAGGCACCACCACTGTCATCAACAGGGGTCAAAGTTCTGTTCTCTGCTTCCAGGCAAAGCTGACAGGAAGGGGCTGGAATGTCTCCACTCAGTCAGAGAGTCTGCATGTGGCAGTGGGGCTGTCCGAGACCCGCAGTCTGGAGCAGGCCTGGCCTCTTTCCACTGTTCCCCAACTCCGCGGCTACTCCTGGGCCTCTGTCAGCAGGCCAGACCACACGCCACCGGGCCTCCCCTGGCTGTGATGCGGGCAGGGAGCTTCCCTGGGTAGGAACGCCACCTGGGCTGGGTGCACAGCCTCCCTTTGGCGGGAGGGTTGCCCTCTAGGACACTGATCTGCCCCTGAAGGCACACACACCTCAGTAGGCTGTTCATGTATATCCCTTCTGTGTCCCGGCAATGCAAGACTTCGGTGCACGGGATATGTTCTGTAGGTCTGACCTCTGGGTCCCAGAGTTCAAACTATATCCCCACCAGGGAGAGCACTGCCAGTCCCAATTCACCCACAGGGAGCCCACACTGGGTCTATGTCTCTCAACCTCAGGGTCTGCCCCGTTCTCCTGGGATCACCCTGCCAGCAGCACCTGGGAGGGCTGGCCGGTAGAGAGCTCACAGTCTGACTTCCCCTTAGTCAGCTGTAGGGCCCCAAAAGGAGAGGTCCTGTTCCCTATAGGTGCCTCCGGCTGGTGGCTATATTGTCTCTCTGTCTCTCTGGGCAGCCATGGATAGGGTCGGGGGAGGGGAGGAGAAGGCAATATGGCGCCTGCCACGCAGCTCGGGTCTGTGCACATGGAGGTGCCCTGAGGGAGTTGGTAGCCTTGTGCCGCGTCCGCTACTGGCTTACTGCTCACTGGCAGCGGCTGTCGCTGGGCTGGTGTCCGCAGGTCTCTCTGCTTGCTGGGGAGCCCACCAGCAGTCTGGGATGCAGGGGAGGGGAAATGACAGGTCCACCTCCCCTTCCCGCTGGTCTCCGGGCTGCTCCGGGGGTCCTATCTTCCAGTTCTCCTCTGTGACCCCCTCCTGTGGAGTCTCCCGTGGTCTCAGGTACTCCTCCTTCCGACCCTCATCCGATGTAGGCTCGTCTTCTTGCTTCTTTCTTCTAATTTCTGCTAGAATCTGTCTTTTCTGCAGAGACACTCTGTCTGGCGGTTTTCCTCATCTGCCATCTTCTGGCTAAACTGTGTTTTTTAAAAAAAATCCTGGCCAAAGGAGGAAAAGATAAATGCATAAGAAGACTTCATTATTTTTTTTTTTCTGGCTGATTTCTTTCTTTTTTCTTTTTAATTATTATGAGTACATAATAGTTATATATCTTTATAGGGTACATGTGATATTTTGATACAGGCATATTGTAAATTAGTCAAATTGGGGTAATTGGGGTATCCATCACCTCAGACATTTATCATTTCCTTGTATTAGAAACATTCTACTTCCCCTTTATAGTTATATTAATGTATACCCTAACTTATTGTTGATTATAGTCACTTTGTTGTGCTATCAAATGTTGTTCATTCTATCTAATTAACTATATTTTTGCACCAGTCAACCATCCCCACTTTATTCCCTCCTCCCTGCCATACTTTCCAGGCTCTGGTAACTATCATTCTATTCTTTGTCTTCATGAGATCAAATGTTTTTAATATTAGCTCCCACATGTGAGTGAGAACACACAGGATTTCTCTTTCTGTGCTTGGCTTATTTCACTCACCATAATGTTCTGCAGTTCTATGTATGTTGTTGCAAATGGAAGGATTTCATTCTTTTTTGTACCTATGTAATATTCCACTGTGTATATGTACCATAATTTCTGTATCCATTCATCCATTGATGGACACTTAGGTTGATTCGAAATCTTGGCTATTGTGAATAGTGCTGCAATAAAAATGGGAGTGCAGATATTTTTTCAATATACTGATTTCCCCTCCTTTGGATGTATACTAATCAGTGGGATTGATGGGTCATGTGGTAGTTGTATTTTTGGTTTATCGAGAAGCCTCCATATTGTTCTCCATAGTAGTTGCACTAATTTACATTCTCACCAACAGTGTGTGAGGGTTTCCCTTTCTCCACATCTTTGCCAGCTTTTGTTATTGCGTGTCATTTTGATAAAAGCCATTCTAACTGTGGTGAGATGATATCTCACAGCAGTTTTGATCTGCATTTCTCTGATGACTAATGATATTGACCATTGTTTTCATATACCTGTATGTCTTCTTTTGAGAACTGTCTATTCAGATCCTTTACCTATTTTTTAATCAGGTTATTTGATTTTTTCCTATTGAGTAGTTAGAGCTCCTTAAGTATTCTAGTTATTAAGCCCTTGTTAGATGGATAATTTGCAACTATTTTCTCCCATTCTGTGGGTTGTCTTTTCCCTTTGCTGATTGTTTCCTTTGCTGTGCAGAAGCTTTTTAGCTTGATGTGATCTCATTTGTCCAATTTGGGTTTGGTTGCCTGTGCTTTGGTGGTATTGCTCAAGAAGTCCTGGCCCAGATCAATGTCCTGAAGAGTTTCCCCAGTGTTTTCTTTTAGTAGTTTCATAGCTTCATGTCTTAAAGTTTTTAATCCATTTTGATTTGATTTTTGTATATAGTGAGAGGTAAATGTGAACCTGTGGGCTTGGGGCCACATGTGGCCTTCTGGATCCTTGAGTGCTACTTTTTGACGGAATCCAAATTTTATAGAACAAATCCCTTAATTCAAAGGATTTATAATTAAAACTGTGAAGTCGGGATTCAGTCAAGGGGCCACACTTTGGGCTCTGGAGGGCCACATGTGGCCCTGAGGCTACAGGTTCCCCACCCTTTCTTCTGCATATGGATGCCCAGTTTCCCTAGCACCATTCATTGAAGAGACTGTCCTTTCTGTACTGTAGGTTCTTGTCAACTTTGTCAAAGATAAGTTCACTATAGATATGTGCATTTATTTTTGTGTTCTTTATTCTGTTCCATTGGTCTACATGTCTGTTTTTATGCCAATATCATGCTGTTTTGATTACTATAGCTCTGTAGTATAATTTGAAATCTGGTAATGTGATTCCTCCAGTTTTGTTCTTTTTGCTCAGGAGGGCTTTGGTCATTCTGTTTCTTTTGTAGTTCTGTATAAATTTTAGGATTATGTTTTCTATTTCTGTGAAGAAGATCATTTTGATGGGGATTTCAAAAAATTTATAAAATGCTTTGGGTAGTATGTGCATTTTTAACAATATTGATTCTTCCAATTCATAAACATGAAATATCTTTCCATTTTTTTGTGTCCTCTTCAATTTCTTTCCTCAGTGTTTTATAGTTTTCACTATAGAGCTCTTTCACTTCTTTGGTTAAGTTCATTTCAAGGTATTTTATTTTATTTATAGCTATTGTGAATGGGATTATTCTCTTGGTTCTTTTTTAGATTGTTTAATGTTGGCATGTATTAATAGAGATTCTATGGATTATTGTATGTTGATTTTGTATCCTGCAAATTTACTGTATTTGTTTATCAGTTCTAATAGATTTTGGGGGAGTCTTTAGGTTTCTGTAGATATAAGATCATATGATCTTATCTGCAAACAAGGATAATTTGACTTCTTCCTTTCCCATCTGGATGCCCTTTGTTTCTTTCTTTTGTCTGATTGCTCTAGTCAGAACTTCACGTGCTATGTTGAATAACAGTGGTAAAAAGTGAGCATCCTTGTCTTGCTCCAGATCTTAAAGGAAAGACTTTCCATTTTTCCCTGTTCAGTATGATAGTTGCTGTGGATCTATCGTATATGGCTTTTATCCTATCGAAATAAATTCTTTGTATACCAAGTTTTTTTGACGGTTTTTATCATGAAGGGATGTTGAATTTTATCAAGTGGTTTTTCAGCATCAATGGAAATGATCACAGGGTTTTTCCCCTTCATTTTGTGGATATGATGTATCACGTTGCTTAATTTGCGTATCTTGAACCATCCTTGCATCTCTGGGAGGAATCCCACTTGATCATGATTAAGGATCTTTTTATGTGTTGTTGAATTTGGTTTGCTAGTGTTTTGTTGAGGATTTTTTCAGCTATGTTTTTCAGAGATATTGGCCTATAGTTTTTTTTATTTGTTGTGTATTTGTCTGGTGTTGGTATCAGGGTGATACAGGCCTCATAAAATGAGTTTGGGAGTATTCCCTCCTCCTCAATTTTTTGGAATAGTTTAAGTAGGATTAGTGATATTAATTCTTATTTGAATGTTTGGTAGAATTTGGCTGTGAAGCCATCAGATCCTGAGCTTTTCTATGATGGGAGACTTTTTATTACTGCTTCAATTTCATTACTTGTTATTGGTTTATTCAGGTTTTGGATATTTGCTCTATATATCTGAGTGCTCCAGTATTGGGTGAATATCTATTTAGAATTATTATATCCTTTTGCTGAATTGACCCCTTAATAGTATATAACAACCTTCTTTGTCTCTTTTTATAGTTTTTGTCTTGAAATCTATTTTATCTGATAGAAGCATAGCTACTCCCACTCTTTTTTCAGTTTCCATATGCATGGAATATTTTTTCCATCCTTTTATTTTTATTCTATATGTGTCTTTATAGGTGAAGTGAGTTTCTTGCAGATAATATATGGTTGCCTCTTGTTTTATTACTCATTCAGCCACTCTGTATTTTTGATTGGAGAGTTTAGTCCATTTACACTCAGTGTTATTATTCGTAGTCAAGGACTTACTCCTACCATATTGTTATTTGATTTCTGATTTTGTGTGGTTCTCTCTTTCTTACTTTCTTCCTGTATTTCTTTGTTAAAAGTGATTTTCTCAGATAGTGTGTTTTAATTTCTTGCTTGTGTGTGTGTGTGTGTGTGTGTGTGTGTGTGTGTGTGTATCTGTTGTAGGTTCTTGATTTGGGGTTACAATGAGGCTTGCAGAAAACATTTTGTGACTAATTATTTTAAGCGTATGACAATTCTGCTTACAAAAAAACAAGCAAAGAGAAATTCTATGCATCAACTCTACTCCTCCCCCTGCTTTTTAATTTTTTGTTGTTTCCATCCGTATCTTTTTATACTATTTATCTTTCAAAAAATTATTATAGTTATTTTTGATAGGTTTTTCTTTTAGGCCTCCTACTCAAGATATAAGTGGGTTTTGCTCCACAATTACAACAGAGTATTCTGCATTTGTGTACTTACTGTCTCCCATGAGTTGTATATCTTCAGATGATTTCTCTTTGTTCATTAATATCCTTTTTCTACAACTAAAGAGCACCTTATAACATTTCTTGGAGGACAGATCTGATGTTGATGAAAGCCCTCGCTTTTTTTTTTTTGGTCTGGGAGTCTTTATTTCTCCTTCATGTTTGAAGTATATTTTTTCAGGATACAAAATTCTAAGGTCAGGGTTTTTTCCTTCAGCGATTTGAATATGTCATCACACTCTCTGCTGGCCTGTAGGTTTCCACTGAGAAGCCTGATGCCAAACTTATCAGATCTCCTTTATATGTCACTTTTTTTCTTTTTTCTTGCTTCCCTTATGTCCTTTTATTTATTCATGACATTTAGAAACTTGATTATTAAATGCCTTGAGTTAGTCTTGTTTGGGTTAAATCTGCTTGGTGTTCTATTACCTTCTTATACCTGAGTATTGATATACTTCTCTGGGTTTGAAAAGTTCTCTGTTATTATTTCTTCAAATAAACTTTCTACCCCAATCTTTGTCTCTATCTCCTCTTTAAAGCCAATAACTCTTAGATTTGCCTTTTTGAGGCTATTTTGTAGATCTTGTAAGCATGCTTCATTCTTTTTTATTTTTTCTCTTCTGATTCTGTGTTTTCAAATAGCCTGTCTTCAAGCTCATGAATTCTTTCTTCTGCTTGGTCAATTCTACTATTAAGAGACTTTGATGCATTTCTCAGTTTGTCAATTGAATTCTTCAGCTCCAGAATTTCTGCCTGATTTTTTTATTATTATTTCAGTCTCTTTTTATGTTTCTCTGATAGGCTTCTGATTTCTTTCTCTGCATTGTCTTTATGTTCATTGAGCTTCTTCAGGGCAGCTGTTTTGAATTTTGTTTGAAAGGTCAAATATTTCCATCACTCTAGCATTGGTCACTGGTGTCTTATTTAGTTTGTTTGGTGAAGTCATGTTTTCCTGGTTGTTCTTGATGCTTGTGGTTGTTCATTGATGTCTGGGCATTGATGAGTTAGGTATTTATTTTAATCTTCACAGTTCAGGCTTGTTTGAACCAATTTTTCTTGAGAAGTCTTTCCAGGTATTCAAAGAGAATTGAGTGTTGTAATCTAAGTCTTTGGTCACTGCAGCTGAATCAGCACTGGTGATGCCCCAAGCTCTATAATGACTCTTGGAGACTCCTGATGGTACCACCTTGATGAACCTGGGTAAGATATGGAAGAATTACCTGTATTGCCAGGCAAAGACCCTCACTCTTTTTCCACACTCTCTGTGCTGGAGTTCGGGAGGAGTCTCATGGGCACTCTCTTGTAGCTGCCAGCACCAAGGCACACCTGAAGCCAGCCCAGTCTCACCTAAAGCCCATGGTGACTGTTTCCTGGCTACCTCTGATGTTTATTCAAAGTCCAAGGGCCATATAGTCAGCAGGTGTTGAATCATTCTTGGACTGGGTCCTTTTCTACAGGGCAGCATGTTTACTTCTAGCCCAGGTGGGTCCCGGAATGCCTTCCAGGAACTAAGGCTTGGATTCAGGGGGTTCAGGAGTCTGCTTGGTACTTTATTTTACTAGGGCTAAGATAGTTCCCACATTGCAAAACAGAGTCCTCTGAACTTTCCCCTTTCCTTTCCCTAAGTGGGAGAAGACTCCCTGTGCCAAACTGCCTATAGTTAGGGGAGAGGGTCACATAGGCGCTGGCTTGGCCTCTGCAGCTGGTGTCTTACTGGAATGTATGTACCCCATGTCCACTGGCTCCGAGACAGCACAGCTGCAGGAATTGCCCAAGGACTGCAACCTTTGTGGCCCTACCTTACAAATTTAGTCCAGGCCCCAGGCTGGTTTTTGTCAGTCAGCTGGCAGTAGGGCTAGCCGGAACTCATAATTCGGAGGTGGATTATTTCTCTCTGGCTAGATGGTCTGAATGCTTCCCCTGGGGGCACTAGTGGAATTTTGCCCTGTACTGTGTTCCCCTGTGCCAGGGTGACCCTGAGTTTCAATGCGAAGTCTTACAATCATTTCACTCTTTTCTCCCAGCTTCTCTATCCACTCAGAGTGCTGGTGCAGCACTGCTGGGCGATATGAGAAGGGTGACATAGGCAATGCAAGATTGTCTTTTCTGCTCTCTTCAGTGTCTCTTTCCTTGATACAATGTTACAACTAGGTAGTATGATTGCTCACCTGAGTTTTGGTTCTTCCAAAGGTGTTTGCTTGTGTGATAGTTATTGAATTTGGTGTTCCTATGAAGGTTTCTATTTGGCCATCTTTCTCTGCCCTCTCCAAAGACTTTATTCTGATCTTTCTCTTTCATCTCGATTGTTTTAAAGTGAGATGTAAAAGTTATCAGGAGGCCTGGCAGGGGAAACAATTCTGTTTGGTTTTTCCTTCTCTCTTTCTCAGCTGTGACAATCTTTCCGTTGCTTTTCTTCTTGACATTACTTGTGCATTTCTTTCTGGACTTAGAAGACCTTGGTGTAATTAAATCCTTTTTTTATCAATCCCACAAAAGGGCTCTTTTTGAGCAGGAATCCTAGGATGCCAAGTATATCTGGGGAGAAGGAGTTCACCTTTGTAAACTTAGTAAGGGTCTTGCCTTCTTCTTAATCATCCTTCCCACTGGTCCAAAATGAATAGTCTTCTGTCCTACTCTCCAGAGGACTTTTCATGGCATCACATGTCATAGGACATTGTATTTTGGTGGCACTTATTATATCTGATCCTGCCATGGGTATTGATATTGGGGAATATTTATGATAGAAGGTATTTATTTGGAAATAAAAGCAGAAAAAATACTCCTGAAGCATAATGAACAGTGGTTCTGGCAGACGTTGGGATATCTCTACTGAGTATTAGGAACACCAAGGAAAATGAATACAAGCACTTACTGAACCAACAGGGGAGCGAGCCTCACACTGAGCAAGTGGGCATCACAGGAAAGAAGGATATCTGTGGAATGGTAAACCCATGTGCTGAGGTTTATGGAATAGGTTATATTCTGCATGAGTTCCCCTCAAAAAGCACAGCATAAGACAAGGACTTCTGGAGGTTGTTTATTTTGGGAAGTGACCTTAGGGAATTGGAGCATGGGGCTTGGAAAAGTGAGGCAGAGAAGCAAATAGAGCCAAGCCATGGGTGTGTGATTCAATTGGTTACTACTGGGGGCAACCTGAGCTCAACTCTATTGAAACCCTGTAGGAGTCTTAATAGAATGCACCTCAGGATTGTCCATTGAGGTGGAAGATAGAATCGTTTGCCCACCTGCCTTGTCTGCATTGATCAATGGTTTCCCCAGGCCAGATTGTTTCAAAGTGTGGTCCTTGACCAGTAGCATGAGCATCACTTGGGAACCTTTTAGAAATGCAGATTCTTGGGCCTTGCCCCAGACCTACTCATTCAAATACCCTGAGGAAGGGGCTCAGCACTCTGTATTTTCACTTCATGGTGACTCTTATGCATCCACTGACTCTTCACCTTTAATGTCCATCAGATCGCCTGGAGAATTTGTGAAACCACAGATTGATGCTCCTACCCTGGTTCAGTTTCTGGTTCAGTAGGGCTGGGATTTGTTCTAGTAATTTCTAAAGTGATGCTGAGTCTGTTAGTTCAGGGGCTATACTTTAAGAACCACTTTCCTAGAGGTGTTAACTCTCCTGCATTTTCAAGTTTCTTTTGGCAGTATCCAGCATAGCTAAACCCTGGGCAGAAGGATTGTAGTTAGGGATTACCTGCCCACAGTTGGTTGCTGCAGAAACGACCTCAGAAAAAAGGTGAGACATGAAAATTTAAGTCAGGGCATAAAAGATGCCTGGCTTATTTTTTCCTAAAAATAATTTGTGGTATGTTTTATTAGGGAGGAAAATGGCATTTGTCCTAGCTGGCCACAGACCCTGGGGAAATTTGCAGGAGGGACTTAATTTTTAAACCTGTGGTTCCGCTTGTTTCTTGGCATGTTTCAGTGTGTTCTAAATGGTTTTTCTGGTGTGGTGGGAAGTTTTATATATCTGCAACTGTAGCTAGAGTGAGGGTTTGTATAGTTTGTTATATAATGGCAGAGGCTGCTGTAATATTCACTGGGCCGTTTGCTATTCCTGGCTGATACTATGGACTTAAAAAAATCCCTAAGGTAAGTAAGCCTGGGGCAAGGCAATATTAAAGGACCTGGTACAATTGAAATCTAACCGAACATTAAAGGTCTTAAAGTTCTGAGAGTTACAGTTCCCCTGTTACCTGCTGCAAGTGGCTTCCAAACTTTACTGTGCAAAAAACATCATCTGAAGTACTTGTTAAAAGAGCAGATTCTCAACTTGCCTCCATTCCCTGCGATCTTCACTGAGTAAGTTTGTGTTGCTACCCAGGAATCTACATATTTAAATAAGGTTCCTAAGAATCTTGTGCAGGTGCTTTAAGAATCACCTTTTGAAAAATACTCTTAGAGCTCCTGGCACTTGGTTTAGGAATAGCGTAGAGCCTCTGAATGGAATTCAAGGCTCTGCATTTAAATCTAGTTGGGATGTAACATTATATTTTCTGGGGGGTGGGGAATCATTTTTTTTTTTTACATAAAAGAACTCAGGAAACCAAAACAAAAATGAATTTTTTGTAGTCAATATATAAAGAGATTTTATAAATCAATAAGAAAAAATCTCATTAGAAAAATGGATGAAGGATATGAGCAAGTAATTTATATATTCAAAGTAATTGAGAACCTCAAATGAGAACCTTAGAGCCAATAAAAATATAAAACTTGTTTAACTTCTCAAGAAATAAAGAATAAAATAGCATTGAAATATCATTTTTTATCCTTCAAGCTTATAAAGGTAAATATTTGACTTTCCACTTAGTGCAGGGTATTCTGAGTGTGAATTAGTACAATCTTTCTTGAGAGCAATTTAGCACTGTGTATCAAAAACCATCAAAATGTACATGCCATCCAACTCAGCAATTCTACTTACAGAAGTGTGTCAGGAGGACACCATCAGAAATTGATAAACATATTTATTTATATAAATAATATTGCAGTGCTATGCATCATAGTGAAAAACTGAGAATATTCTAAAGGTCCAACAGCACAAGGAACTGGTTAAATATTCATATATAGTTTACTTTGGGAAAAGTTTATGATCTCTTGTTCAGTGAAGAAGTGCAGGTTACAATATAGTTCTGAAGTATTATCCTAATTGTGCAAGTATGCCAAATAGTGTGTGTCTCTGGGTAGAGAGGATTATGGGTGCTTTAAATTTTCTTCATTGGTCTTTTATGTATATTTTATTTTTTCTAAAATCCCTTTCTAATAATTAAAAATGAATTCACAGTTGAAAAGTAATATTTTTTTCAATCATACAATATTTTCAGAAACTTATTTCTATATGAATTGCTTTTCTTTTCTCTTTGGATGCTCTCCCTTGGTGACCTCTGTCAGTCTTGACGTTAGATACCGTCTCTTGAGATGACACTCCTCAGACTGTATGTGCAATGTGGACTGCTCCTCTCATCTCCAGACCTGCACATCTGACTATCTGCTTGACTTACCATTTGAACACACCTCACAGCTAATATGTTCCTACCTGAGTTGGAACTTCCTCCTTCCCCAGTCTTCTCCATATCAGTAGGTAGCAATTTCATTCCTCCAGGTGCTCAGCCTACAATTTTGGAAAGCCTATGTCTCCTCTATTTCTTTTAATTAAAATTGGTTCTGCCAGGAAATTGCATTGCCTTTAACTTTAAAATATATCTAGAATCTAACCATCTTCACTAACTCCACTGTTTTTACCCTGGAATGAAATGTCATCTTCTCTTGGCTGGATCCCTTCCCTGGCAAGGCAACATCACACTCCCTGGTCTTTATTGGTCTCCCTGCTTCTGCCTTTGCCCCTCAGGAGTCTGTTCTCAGCACAGCCACCAAAGGATCCTGTTCAAACATAAAACCGATCTCTGCTTGAATTTCTGCCCAGTTTTAGTTAGAGTGAAAGCTGAGGTCCTTATGGTGGCCTACATGAATTGGCCACTGCCTGTCACCCTCTTTTGACTTCACTCCCTATTGCTCTCCCCTCCTTCATTCTGACAAGGCCACACTAGCCCCTTTAAGGGTTCTTGACTGGCCAGGCACGTTGCCCCTCAGTGGCTTTGCACTTGCTGTCCTCTTTGCCTGGAAATTGCTGGCTCCAGGTATCTGCTCAGCTCACCTCTGTGATCCTCTCCTGGCTACTGTATTTAAAATGGCAAGCCCTCTCCTCCCGTTCCCCTCACATGTTTTACCTTTCTCTAAGCACTTACCTTTATTTTAGTGATTTTCTTTTATCTTCCTCCCCTCCAACGTAAATTCCATGAGGGCGTGGAATTTTATCTGTTTTATTTTCTGCTATATCCCCAGGACCCACAGAAGTGCCTTGCTAGTTTCTTTTTCTTACCTGACACCTTGGTAATAATAATAATAATAATAATTTTAATGCCCACAAATCTCCAAAAGCCTCCCCCTAAAATACCCACCGTACTTCTTTTTTTGGGCAAAAATATTATTTATGTCACAAAATGTACTAATTTTCATTATTAAAACATACACCCTCCCACAAATGACATACTATATAGTTATCATGTTTAGCTGGCGAAATTTTTTCATGAGATGGTGTGATTGCTGACATGCATCTATGCCAAGCAGAGAAGCAACCACTCACTCATTTTGATTTTCAGTAAGAACGTGGTCCTTGAAAGTGAATAGCCATGATTCTTTTGACATTTTGGGTTTTAACAAGGTGCATTAGGGATAATGGTGGTGGAATGGTTGTTTATGTAAAGTCACTGTTTAGAAAAGTAAAATTTTATTGATTAAGAAAACAAAAACATCAGTTGTTAACGACATTTGGTAGTATCTCTTTCTGTGTTTCCAAGAACTCGAATTTCAGGGTAGTTTAGGTCACTGGGTTTATCTACAAAGCGGGCTGGCCTCTGCATTTCTTGCTTCATTATAGAAACCTCCCTTTCATATCACAAGGAAAAGATGTGTCTACTTTGACCTTCCTTCCCACTGTGGTTCGCCCAGGGCTCCTTGAAGTGTGCATCCTTGCCTGCAGATCTGTCACACCTGACCCAGAGACCAGCTGCACTGAATATGTGACTGACGGAGAGATTTGAGCACAAAATACAGGCATTGTCATAAAGTATTTCATCAGTAGTACTAGTTTGGACATTTTCTCCTGTATCTATTTCCCCTGGTTTAGTTTTTGCTTGTTGTGAAAACATGAAGCAATTTAAATATTTATTTTGAGTTCTCAATCTGAAAAACATTGATTGCTACATTCACTAAATGGGTATGATGATTAGTTTTATGTATAGATTTTCAATATTTGGTCAAACATTATTCTGGGTGTTTTTGTGAGGGTGTTTTGGGATGAGCTTGACATTTAACACATTAACTGCCATGCAAGTTGTATTTAACTCACGCTGGTTTTGAGCCCTGGGTTTCGTGAAACATATGTAACTCACATATCTATTCACCTGGGGAGTCACCAGAACTATTTTTCAAGTTCATTATAACTCATGTACAGAAAATAATAGAAAAACCCCATATTTTTCATTAAATTAGAAAGTATCATTTTGGTTTTGAAATTTTTGTTCTATTTTTGTAACAAAACACCGTGGCCCCGAGGAAAACATTTTTTTTTTTCCTAGTGTGGCAGTCAATGTGTTAAATCAGTTGACTGAGTAAAACAGACTGTACTCCCTGATCTGAGTGGGCCTCATCCAATCAATTAAAGGCCCAGATAGAACAAAAAGGCTGACCCTCCCCCAAGTAAGAGAGAATTCTTCCTATCTGATGGCCTTTGATCTGAAACAGCAGCTTTTTTCCTGCCTTTGGATTCCACCCGAAACATCAGTTCTTCTTAGGTTTTGAGCCTACAGGCCTTATGACTGGCATTACACCATCAGCCCTCCTAGGCTTCCAGTTGCCAACACACCCTAAAGATCTTGAGACTTGTCAACCTCTATAATCACATGAGCCGATTACTTATAATAAATCTGTTTATATATATATATCTCCATCCTATTGGCTCTGTTTCTCTGGGGAACCCTGGTACAATGGGCAGTCAGAATTTCTGGTATGCTTTAGGGCAGAAAAAAATATTTCCTCTCGGGTAATAGTACCAGTGATGATGATAACACTTGGCTCATTTTACTTTTAAATATTAATATACAAACCCTTCTCCTTGGATATGTCAGCAGACATTGTCATTGCCTCCCCTATATTTCCTTGGCATCACCAGAAGGTTTTGTCTGGCTGTAGGAATGCTCTTGGCCTAACTGGGCACACTAAAGTGCCAGGGTATTAACACCCTCAGTTGTGGCATTCAATCTGGAACAAGTAGGAGTTGATGGGGGTAAATACCTCAGTTCCCCTCAGGTGGAACAACTCAGAGGCATGTGCGATATTGTACCCCAGAGATTCCCAGAAGGATTGAGCCCTAGTTCCCTACAGTGGTAACTTGCTCACCAAAACCTGGTGAGTTTTCTTTCTTCTTTCCCTATCTTACTTTTTGGCTTCCCTCCTGGTTCTTCCAGGGGTAGCCACTGAAACAAACTGTATGCATTCAAATTTTTTTACAGGCCTGTCTGCTTCCAGGGAATGCAACTTAAGGTGGGGATCATCTAACTTTAAAGGCAGATGGCAGAGTTCTTTAAGGATAATTACAAACCACAAGACCACATCTACCCTTAATTTATTGAATAGCAACAAATCTTCACTGAATGCCTATCAAGTGCCTTAATTATGAAGTTAACAGTACATAATTTTTAAATGGGTTAATAATTCAATTTTGTCACAAAGCAAAAAGCCTCAGATGGAGGTCATAGAATAATTTTGTTTCGTTATACATCTGTTTATTTCCTGTCTTTACTAAATAATGACTCGTGACTAATGCAGATATCTCATTGTGGCAAATGACTTTACCTGCAACCCTTATCCAGGAGCCATTAGGTTCTCAGTGTTTAAAGGTACAGTATATTTTGAAAAACCACAAAGGTGTATGAGTAATGGTCTGTATCCAGCTTAATGGCTATAAAACTATGCTTGTAATTTGAACATCAGATTTCTTTTAATTAAGGAAATTGCTTTTTGAACTTCTGCTTCTTTTCTTATAAATTTGAAATGAAACAGCAAGTTGTAACCACATATTTTAATGTTTGTAAATTATGGATCATTTGCAAAGCCATTTTAGAATACAAATGACTTTGTTTTTGTTCAAAGGAGGCTTTAAATAGGCATGCTAATGACAATAGGAATGACAGTAGTTAATATTTATTGAGGGCTTATTCTGTGCCAGGCACTGGGTCAGCTGTTTTATGTATATTATTAGTAATCCTTATTATAATTTTCAAGAAAAGTTTTCTTTTTTAACCTCCTCTACTTTATAGGAGATGAAACTGAAAACAGAGACACTACGTGATTTTCCTAAAATCACACAGTTAGTTGCAGAGTAAAAATTAGAACCTAGGTCATTCTGCTTTCAAAGCCATGTTTTCTCCTAACATGGTGAAGAAATAGTTAGGTCTTGAACTGCCAATTCCCTATAGGGTTCTTGTGTTTTCACTGGTATCAGCTCTAGCCTTTTTTACTGAAAGAAATTTATTTTTAAATCTATATTATGCTATAGATATTTTTCACATACTATCCCATAAAGAATCTACTGTTATTATAAATCCTCATAACTCCTGATTGTTCTCTATAGCCTGTGCTCTCTGGAGAGTAAAAATCACTATGCTAATTGATGTGTGATGAAGTTTAATTGACAAATAGGTGACTTTAAAACATTTTCCAGGTGCATGAAAGTCTGTTAGTGTCTCACTGACTTGAGAATAACTGAGTTCTACTTCCTGCATCTGGTAAATGGCCCAGACTAATTTTTTTCCTTATTACTACTTCAGTAAGTAGATGCTCTTAAACAATTTTGTCATGTCAATTTTCTTTCCAAAATTCTTTCATAGTTTGTTCCTCATTGTCTTTTGAAGAAAATCTGAATACCTTAACAAGGTATTCAGAGACTGGTAGCTGTTTACCAAAAACTTATTTTGTTTTCTTCCTAGAAAAATGACTGGATTATATTTCCCAACCTTTAAAATTAGCAGCAGTCCTACAAGGAATGCTCAACAGAGTTCTAAACATGGAAGTGAAAGGTCAATATTTGCCACAATAAAAACACATGAAAGGATAAAACTCACAGGTCTTATTTTAAAAAAATTACACAGAGGAGGAAGAGAAAGAAATAAATGTCAACACAACAGAACTTCACCAAACCACAAAACCACATAGGAAAAAAAAAAAGGAACACAGAATCCACAAAACAGCTAGATAACAATTAACATTATGATGGGAACAAAACTTTACATATCTATATTAACCTTGAATGTGAATAAATTAAATGTTCCACTTAAAAGTTACAGATTGGCAGAAGTTTAAAAAACATCACAAAAACCCATGAACCGATAATGTGCTGCTTGCAAGAAACTCACCTTACTGGTAAAGGCATTTATAAACTGAAGATAAAGGTTTGGAAAAAGTTATTCCACCTAAATGGAGACCAAAAGCAAGCAGGGGTAGAGATACTTTATCAGATAAAACAGACTTTAAATAAAAAACAGTAGGAAAAAAATGACAAAGCAGCTCATTATATAATGAGAAATGGATCCATTCAACAAGAGGATATAACAATCCTAAATATATATGCACCCAACATTGGAGCAACCAGATTCATAAAATAAATATTATGGCCGGGCGCGGTGGATCGCGCCTGTAATCCTAGCTCTCTGGGAGGCCGAGGTGGGCGGATCATTTGAGCTCAGGAGTTCGAGACCAGCCTGAGCAAGAGCGAGACCCCATCTCTACTATAAATAGAAAGAAATTAATTGGCCAACTAATATATATAGAAAAAATTAGCCGGGCATGGTGGCACATGCCTGTAGTCCCAGCTACTTGGGAGGCTGAGGCAGCAGGATTGCTTGAGCCCAGGAGTTTGAGGTTGCTATGAGCTAGGCTGATGCCATGGCACTCACTCTAGCCTGGGCAATAAAGTGAGACTCTGTCTCAAAAAAAAAAAAATTACTATATGGTAAGGAAGAGATAGACAACAAGACAGTGATAGTGGAGGACTTCAACTCTGTACTCACAGTAGCAGACAGATCATTGAGACAAAAAATCAACAAGGAAATACTGGACTTAAATTGGAATTTAGACCAAATGACCTAACAGATATTTATAGAGCATTCTATCCAACAACTGCAGAATATACATTCTTCTCATCAGCACATGGAACCTTTGCTAAGATAGACCATATTTCATGCCACAAAATTAGCCTCAATAAATGTAAAAAAAATTGAAATTATGTCAAGTATCTTCTTAGATAACAGCAGAATAAAACCAGAAATTAATACCAGGCGGGATTCTCAAAAATATATGAATACATGAACATTACACAACACACTTCTGAATGATCTTTGGATCAATGACAAAATTAAAATTAAAATTTTCAAAACAAATGAAAATGAAACAACATACCCAAACCTCTAGAATACAGTAAAAGCTGCAGTAAGAGAGAAGGTGTTAAATGCCTGCATAAAAAAATAGAAATATAACAAATTAACAACTTAATGTTGTACCTCAAAACTAGAAAAACAAGAACAAAATAAACCCAAAGCTAGCAGAAAAATTAAATAACAATTATCAAAGAACTAAATGAAATTGATACAAAAACCCCACAAAGAATAAATGAAATGAAAATTTGTGTCTTTAAAAAGATAAAGGAAACTGATAAATGTCTAGCTAGACTAAGAAGAGAGCAAATTAAAATAAGCTCAGTCAGAAATAAAAAGTAGACAAAATCATGGATATTGCATAAATACAAGGTTCAACAGAGGTTACTATGAACAACTATATCCTCATAAACTAGAAAGCTGAGAGAAAATGAAAAAATGCCTAGAAACATACAACCTCCCAAGATTGAACCAGGAAGAAGTAGAAATCCTGAACAGACCAATAATGAGTAGTGAGACTGAATCAGTAATAAAATATCTCTCAAGAAATAAAGCATAGCAACAGATGGATTCACAGCCAAATTCTACCAAAAAATACAAAGAAAAAGGTATCAATCTTACTAAAGCTGTTCTAAAAATAATCAAGGAGATGAGAATCCTTCTTAACTCCTTCTTTGAAGCCAGTATCAACCTGTTACCAAAGTCAGACAAGGACACAACAACAACAAAAGAATACTATAGACAAATATCCCTGATGAACATAGATGCAAAATCCTCAACAATACTAGCAAGTGGAATTCAATAGCACATCAAAAAGATAAGACACTATAGTCAATAGGGTTTTATTCCAGGGATACAAGCATGGTTCAACATACACAATCAATGAATGTGATTGATTACATAAGCAGAATTAAGAAAAAAAAGCTATGATCATCTCAATAGATGCTGACAAATTCTTTCATAAAATCAGCATCCCATCATGCTAAAAACCCTTAACAAACTAGTCATAAAAGGAATATATCTCAAAATAATAAAAGCTATATATGACAAACTCATAGCCAATATTATACTGAACAGGGAAAAGTTGAAAGCAATCTTCCTAAGAATTGGAACAAGAAAAAAGATGTATTTTTTTCACCACTTCTATTCAAAATAGTACTGTAAATCCTAGGTAGAGTAATCAGTCAAGAGAAAGAAATAAAGGGCATTCAAATTGGAAAAGAGGAAGCCAAATTAGCTCTGTTTGTTGATGACATAATCTTATACCTAGAAAACCCTAAGGACTCCTAGATTTGGTAAATAAATTCAGAAAAGTCTCAGGTTATAAGATCAATGTAAAAAAATCAATAGAATTTCTATACACCAACAAAGGCCAAGCTGAGAATCAAATCAAGAACTCAATTCCATTTACAATGCTGTAAAAATAAAATACCTGGGAATAAACTTAGACAACAAAGTGAAAGATATCTATAAGGAGAACTACAAATCACTGATGAAAGAAATTGTAGATGAAATGGAAAAAATCCTATGTTAATGGATTGGAAATTAGTATTATATTATTAAATTAATATTATAAAATTAATATTATTAAAATGGTCATTCTTCCCAAAGCAGTCTACAGATTCAGTACAATTACTATCAAAACACCAATGTCATTTTTCACAGAATTAGAAACAAAATTCTAAAATTCATATTGAACCAAATTAAGAGACCAAATAGTCAAAGCAATTCTAAGTGAAAAGAATAAAGCTAGAGGAATCATATTACCTGATCTCAAAGAATACTACAAGGCTATAATAAATAGAACTGCATGGTACTAGTATATAAATAGACATATTGATCAATGGAACTTTTTTTATTTTAGTGTATTATGGGGTACAAGTGTTAAGGTTACATATATTGCCCATGCCCCCCTCCCCCTCGAGTAAGAGCTTCAAGCGTGTCCATCCCCCAAACATTGCACATCTTACTTGTTGTGGTTGTATATACCCATTCCCTCCTCCACCCTCCCGACACCTGACAAATGTTATTTCTACATGTCCACTGAGGTGTTGATCCATTAATACCAATTTGCTGGTGAGTACATGTCATGCTGGTTTTTCCATTCTTGAGATACTTCACTTAGTAGAATGGGTTCCAGCTGTATCCAGGAATATACAAGAGGTGCTATATCACCATTGTTTCTGAAATCTGAGTAGTATTCCATGGTATACATACCCATATTTTATTAATCCACTCATGAATTGATGAACACTTGGGTTGTTTCCACAGCTTTGCAATTGTGAATTGTGCTGCTATAAACATTTGAGTACATGTGTCTTTTTCATAAAGTGACTTTTGATCTTTTGGGTAGATGCCCAGTAGTGGAATTGCTGGATCAAATGGTAGATCTACTTGTATTGCTTTGAGGTATCTCCATATTGTTTTCCACAGATGTTGAACTAGTTTCTAGTCCCACCAGCAGTGTAGGAGTGTTCCTCTCTCTCTGCATCCACACCAGCATTTGTTGTTTGGGGAGTTTTTGATAAAGGTCATTGTCACTGGAGTTAAGTGATATCTCATTGTGGTTTTGATTTGCATTTTCCTGATGATTAGAGATGTTGAACATTTTTTCATATGTTTGTTGGGCATTATTCTGTCTTCTTTTGAGAAGTTTCTGTTCATGTCCTTTGCCCATTTTTGATAGGGTTATTTGATTTTTTTCTTGCTGATATTCCTGAGTTCTAAGTATATTCTAGTTATCAGCCCTTTATCAGATGTGTAACTTGCAAAAATTTTCTCCCATTCTGTGGGTTGTCTGTTTGCTCTCTTGACACTTTCTTTGGCTGTGCAGAGGTTTTTAATTTGATCAGGTCCCATTTGTTTATTTTTGTTGCTGTCATGATTGCCTTTGGGGTCTTCTTCATAAATTCTTTGCCTAGGCTAATGTCTAGAAGAGTATTTCCAACATTTTCCTCTAGCATTCTAATAGTTTCACACCTAAGGTTCAAGTCTGTTACCCAGTGTGACTTGATTTTTGTGAGAGGTGAAAGGTGTGGGTCTTGTTTCAAACTCCTACATGTGGCTATCCAGTTTTCCCAGCACTATTTATTGAATAAGGATTTTTTCCCCAGTGTATGTTTTTGTCTGCTTTGTCGAAGATTAGTTGGCTATATGAGGATGGTTTTATATCTGGGTTCTCTGTTCTGTTCCACTGGTCAATGTCCCTGTTCTTGTGCCAGTAAAAAGCTGTTTTAATGATTATAGCCTTGTAGTATAGTTTGAAGTCTGGTAAATTGATACCTCCTATTTTGTTTTTATTGCCTAGGATTGATTTTGCTGTACAGGGTCTTTTCTGGTTCCATACGAAGCGTAAAATCATTTTTTCTATATCTGTGAAAAATGATGATGGTATTTTGGTAGGGATTGCATTGACTCTGTAGGTCACTTTGGGTAGTATAGACATTTTAAGAATGTTGATTCTGCCGACCCATGAGCATGGTATATCCTTCCATCTGTTTATATCCTCTGCTATTTCCTTCTTCAGTGTTTCATAGTTCTCCCTGTAGAGGTCTTTTACCTCCTTAGTTAAATATATTCCAAGGTACTTTATTTTCTTTGTTGCTATTTTTGAAGGGAATTGAGTCTTTGATTTGGTTCTCACTTGTACTGTTGTTGGCGTATATGAATGCCTCTGATTTCTGTGTATTGATTTTGTATCCTGAGACTTTACCAAATTCATTTATCAGATCAAGGAATCTCTTGGTTGAATCCTTGGGGTTTTCTAGGTATAGTATCATGTCATCAGCAAAGAGTGAGAGTTTGATCTCTTCTGCTCCCATTTGGATGCCCTTAATTCCACTCTCTTGTCTGATTGCTGTAGTGAGGACTTCCAGCACTCTGTTGAACAGAAGTGGAGATAGTGGACAACCTTGTCTTGTTCCAGTTCTAAGTGGAAATGCTTTCAATTTTTCCCAATTCAGTATGACATTGGCTGTGGGTTTGTCATATATGGCTTGTATCATTTTTAGGTAAGCCCCGCCTATACCTATTTTGTTTAGTGTTCTTATCATAAAAGGGTGTTGAATTTTGTCAAATGCTTTCTCTCTGTCTATTGAGAGGATCATGTGGTCTTTGATTTTGCTTCTGTTTATATGGTGAATTACATTTATAGATTTCCATATGTTGAACCATCCCTGCATCCCTGAGATGAAGCCCACTTGGTTGTGATCAATTATTTTCTTGACAAGCACCTGGATTCGATTGGCTAGGATTTTGTTTAGAATTTTTGCATCTATATTCATAAGGGATATTGGTTTGTAGTTTTCTTTTTTTGTTGCATTCTTTCCTGGTTTTGGTATCAGGGTTATGTTCGCTTCATAAAATGTGTTGGGGAGGTTTCCATCCTTCTCGATGTTGTGGAATAATTTTGCAGGATAGGCACCAGTTCTTCTTTGTAAGTGTGGTAAAATTCAGGTGTGAAACCATCTGGTCCAGGACTTTTCCTTTTAGGAAAGTTTTTTATTGCTGTTTCAATTTCTGTACTTGATATTGGTCTATTCAGGAATTCTATTTCTTCCTGGTTGAGCCTAGAGAGGCTGTGTTTCTAAGAAATTGTCCATTTCTTCCACATTTTCCAGTTTGTGTGCATAGAGGTTTTTGTAGAATTCATAAATTATATCTTGTATCTCCGTGGCATCAGTTGTAATTTCTCCTTTATTGTTCCTGATGGAGCTTATGAGATTTTTCTTTTCTGCTTTTCATTAGTCTAGCCAATGGTGTGTCAATTTTATTTATTTTTTCAAAGAACCAACTTTTTGTTTTTATTAATCTTCTGTATAGTTTCCCTGTTGTCAATTTCATTTAGTTCTAATTTGATCTTAATGATTTCACTTCTTCTGCTGGGTTTGGGGTTGGTCTGTTCTTCTTTTTCCAGCTCTTTGAGACAATTCATTAGGTTGTCTATTTGTGATCTATTCCACTTTTGGATATAGGCATTTATGGAAATAAACTTTCCTCTCAGGAACATAATGGAGAACTCAGAAATAAAGCCACATATCTACAGGCAACTGATCTTTGACAAAGTTGGCAATACATACACTGGAGAAAGGACATGCTTTTCAACAAATAGTGCTGGGAAAATTGGATTGCCATATGCAAAAGAATGAGACTGGAAACTTGTCTTTCATTACATGCAAAAATCAACTTGAGATGGATTAAAAACTTAAATGTAACACCTGAAACTATAAAAATAATAGAATAAAATCTAAGGAAAACAAGTTTGGACATAGTTCTAGGCAAAGAATTCATGACTAAGACTTCAACAGTGTAAGCAACAAAAACAAAGATAGACAAATAGCAGTTAATTAAACTAAAAAGCTTCTGTATAGCAAATGAAATAATCAATAGAGTATACAGACAACCTGCAGAATGGGAGAAAATATTTGAAAACTATACATCTAACAGGAGACTGATATTCAGAATTTACAAGGAACTCAAGCAAAGCAATCCTAAATAACCCAATTAAAAAGTGGACAAACAACATGAATAGGCATTTTTCAAAAGAAGATATGCAAATGGCCAAGAAGCATATTAAAAAATGCTCAACGTCACTAATCATAAATTAAACCACAATGAGATATCATTTTATACCAATCAGAATGGCTATTATTTATTTATTTTTATTTTGGCATATTATGGGGGTACAGATTTTAAGGTTTCAATAAATGCCCTTTCCCCCTCTCCCCCCACAAGTCTGATTTTCCAGCATGACCATCCCCCAGATGGTGCACATCTCACTCATTATGTATGTACATACCCACCCCCCTCCTCCCTGCCCAATACCCTATTACTGTAGAACCTATGTGTCCACTTAGGTGCTGCTCAGTTAATACCAGTTTGCTGGTGAATGTATGTGGTGCTTGTTTTTCCATTCTTGGGATACTTCACTTAGTAGTATGGGTTCCAGCTCTAACCAGGAAAATATAAGATGTGTTATATCACCGTTGTTTCTTAGAGCTGAATAGTACTCCATGGTATACATATACCACATTTTATTGATCCACAGAATGGCTATTATTAAAGAGTCAAAAATAATAGATGTTGATGAGGATGCAGAGAAAAGGAAATGCATATATACTGTTGGTGGAAATGTAAGTTAGTAAAACATCAAAGAAAACAGTATGGAGATTGCTCAAAGAACTAAAAATAGAACTACCATTTGATCCAGCAATCCCACTACCGGGTACCTACCTAGAGGAAAATAAATCATTGCATCAAAAAGGTACCTGCACTCAGATGTTTATTGCAGCACTATTCACAATAGCAAAGATATAGAATCAACCTAAGTGCCCATCAATGGAGGATTGGATAAAGAAAACATGATATTTATATACCTGCAATGTAATACTATTCAGCCATGAAAAGAATAAAATTGTGGTTTTTGCAGCAACATGGGTGTAACCAGAGGCCATTATCTTAAGTAAAACAACTCAGACACAGAAATTCAAATACCACATCTTATCACCTATAAGTGTGTGCTAAATAATAGATACACATGGACAAAAAATATAGAATAATAGCCACTGAAGACTAGAAAGGGTGAGAAGATGGGTTGAGGGATGAGAAATTACTTAGTAGGTATAATGTACACTATTTGGGTAATGGTTACACTAAAAGCCAAGACTTCACCACTACTCATTATATCCATGTGAACTAAAATAAAATCTTAAGCCCTCCTACTGACTGAGCAGATCCTGTCTTGGACAAGGGTACCCCAGAAAAATCTTAAAACTGAGTTGCTAGCCATGAAGGGAAGGGGGGTCAGATATGTCTTGTTATACTCCCTCCTTTTTGAAGTTTAGATACAAATAAACAGTATTAATGTTAAAATAGAGATTATAAGACTGATAAAACAGTCTTTGTGACAGTAAGATTTATATTATTTATTTTTTGTATTATTCACTTTATTTTTATTTTTTTCCTTTTATTTAATCATATTATGGAGGTACAAATATTGTTAGGGTTACAAATATTACCCCTTCCCCCTCCCCCCCAATGTGTCCAATACCCTGGTGGTGTGCACCACACATGTTATGGAAGCATACACCCCTTTCCTCGTCCGCCCTCCTCCCTCCCCACCACCCGATAAAAAGTTGTTTTTTTTTTGACATTTTGGTTACATTGTATATCTTTGGCTCTCCCTAAGAAGGGTTAGAGTTATGCCCTTCCCCTCCAAAGTGCTCGCCACATCCCTAAGATTGGGCCCCCCACCCAATCCCTGGTGAGCATCACCACCATTTGAAAACCATAGTTTTAATCAGTCAGTACCAATTTGATGGCGAGTAGATGTGGGGCCCATTTTCCATGTCTTGTGTCACCTTGCTTTAATTTATATTATTAACAGGACCTATCACCATGCATGGCTAAGTTTAAATCACTTTCATGTTATCAATCTGCTTAACAGATCACTGAGTCAGTATATTGTGGCTTGTTTCTGATTAACAGACTTCTTATCTTAAAACATTCCAAGCCTTTAGACAAAGCTGTATTTCTTTAACTAATTACAAATTGAAGAATCATTAAACCTACCTATAACCTGGAAGTCCTCCGCTTCAAGATGTTCCACTTTTTCCAGCCAAACCAATGTACACCTTCCATGTTTTGATTTATGATTTTACTTGCAATTCCTTTCCCCCTAAAATATATAAAACCAAACTGTAACCCAACCATTTCAGGACCACTTGCTCAAGACTTCTTGGGCTTGGCTCCCTGGGCCATGGTCACACATATTCAACTCAGAATAAACCTCTTTAAATTATTTCACAGAGTTTGTTTTTTCTTCCATTATCATACACGTAACAAAACTGCACTTGTATTCCATAAATTTATACCAGAAAAATAAAATAAAATAAAATTAACAGTGACCATGAGACTGAGTTCTAGCTAATGGAAGGAAAGCAGGAGTGATGTGTATAATTTGGGGCCAAGCCATTTAAGAAGGGGCAAATCCTCTCCACACTATTTTTCTCTTTGTGTCTACCAGACAATGAGGCCCTAAGGCTATATTTACCATGCTTTTTCAGGCCAGATAATATAATGTCCTTGGTCTGCACATGTTGTTATAGCCTTAATTCTAATTTTTTTCTCTATATACAATGAATGTAAAGCCATATCACTATGATGTAGTAATGTCACAATGTTAAGCTTCATTCTCACTAATCTGATTCTAATCAGGATGTCAAATCAAATAAAAATCAAAACAATCTCTTAGAAAAATAGTCTTCTCGTGATAGTATCCTTGGCTGTGCAGAACCTTTTTAATTTGATCAGGTCCCATTTATTTATTTTTGTTGCTATGATTGCCTTTGGGGTCTTCTTCAAAAGACATTCTATAAAAAAGACATCTGCACTAGAATGTTTATAGCAGCACAATTCACAATTGTAAAGATGTGGAAACAAGTGCCCATCAATACATGAGTGGATTAATAAAATGTGGTATATATATACCATGGAGTTCTACTGAGCCACAAAAATCAAGGTGATCTAACACCTTTTATATTATCCTGGATAGAGTTGGAGCCCATTCTACTAAGTGAAGTATCCCAAGAATGGAAAAACAAGCACCATATGTACTCACCAGCAAATTGATATTAACTGATCAACATCTAAGTGCACATAAAGTAATAACATTCATCGGGTGTTAGGTAGGTAGGAGGGGGGAAGGAGATGGGTATATTCACAGCTAATGGGTGTGGGGCACACTGTCTGGAGGATGGACATGCTTGAAGCTCTGACTTGGTTGGGGCAAAGGCAATATACGTAATCTAAACATTTGTACCCCCATAGTATACTGAAATAAAAATAAAAAAATTTAAAACATATCTCCAGTGACTATTATTCCACAATCTTTGTCCATATGTGTACATTATTTAGCTCCCACTTATAGATGAGAAGATATGGTATTTGACTTTCTGCATCTGAATTGTTTCACTTAAGATAATGGCTCCAGTTCCACCCATGTGTCTGCAAATGACACAATTTTATTCTTTTCATTACTGAATAGTATCTTAGTGTTGCAGGATTGTCTCTGTCAATACAAATCTTTTACATTTATATTTTTAAAAGCCTCTTACAAATATAAGAGCTTACTGAGGTAAGCTTACTGAGGCTGTGACTATTTGCTCATCATTAACCTTAGGGATGATGGAACCATAGGTGGAAGGTGCCTGGATGCTTGACTCATCATGTGGAGGAGAGGTACCCACCAAACTAGGAACTTCTGCTAGAGACATGAATGAAAAACAAATGTCCATTTTGTTTGAGCCATTATATACATTGGGGCTTGTTTCACAGCCTATTCTACCACAGCTAAGACTTTTTAGGATTCGGTTCAAGCCTATACATCCACACAACATTTTAATACTTTCTTTTAATGCTTCCCGCACATCAGCCACATTGGAATATTGTCTGTTTCTTCTGCACATACTCTAACTTCTTATTTTCATTTTCATGCATTTGTTTATGTGGTCTCCTTCTGGCCATTAAGTTGCTCCACCCCATCCCTGGTTTTTGAAATCTTTCTTTTCCTTGAAGACCTATTACAAATTTCACCTCCTCTAACAAGTCTTTCATGATTTCTTCGCTTGAACTGGCAAAAATATTTTTCTTTCTTGAGTTTTTATATTTCCTTTGACCTAACAGGTATTACGATTTTTCTGCCTAATTTTGGAGTTGTTTGTGTACATACCTTTATCTCTTCTACCACGGTGTCAGCTTCAAGGGATCATCTTAGATAAACCCACAGTATTACATCTGGCACTTACATGTGCATCTTACTCAGGAGGAAGGCTGTCTAATCTAGTCTTAAGGCAAAAATTGTGTGTAGTCATAATACTTTTAATAATCCTGTAACTAGGCAATAAAGTAAATAGCTGAGTTTAGGATCCACATGCATAAAAATATTTTATTTAAAAGACCAGATAACACTCATGGCAAAGAGATGCTGAAACATGGAGGAAAATGAGACCAGTTACTCTCTTCAAGGCCCATATGCTTACTGAGTGGAACGGCATGTAGGGTAGCTAGCACTCTTTATGTAGGGATTTTTGTTTCTTGCTGAACATTTGAATTTGCTAAATTTAGATATCCACAGTGGTAAGCCTTCAATAAATTTGTGGCTTGATTAAATGGTGTAACCACTTTTTTTTTGTTTGTTTGTTTGGAATAAGCATTTTGGGAAAGAGTCATTTCTTTTGCCAACTTCACTTAAGAAGAGAAGGAAAAAGTCTGCTGGGTTTGACCTGGAACTTCTAAGCAAGAGCAATATGCTACTGGGAAACTCCTGGCTAAACTTCAGGGGAGAGCTGCTCCTGGGCTCTGTGCCTGTACCTGCTAGGGAAAACACTGGTAAACAGAGAAAAAAAAGAAAAAGCCAAGTTCAAGCTGAATATTTCTGTGTTCCTCTTAAGATACAGTGGAGATAACACTGAAATACAAAATGCCATGTACATGTCCCTTTTGAAATGAGCCCCCCTTTTTTTAAGGTCAGTTAATATTGTTCATGCAGATTTCTTTAGCAATTGTTTAAGATGCTGTGAGAGCTGAAAGGAAGCTACCTTGGCAATCAGCAATTTCAAACCTCTCATGTTATTTCTTTGATGAGCATGTTGTAGATGGGAAAATTTGAGCTTTCCTAAATTGATAGAATCATTAGCCAGAGACTGGCATTTAGGAAGAGATAATGGTACGTAAGAGCTGCTGGCTGCTGGTTCTCAGACCAAGCTTTTCAAACCAGGTGCAATTATTTTCCAAATTTCAACTTCCTAATACCCAAGATCCACACGTCCAATAGAACTTTCTGAGATGGTGGAAATGCTCTATGTCTGTGTTGTTCATTATGTTAGCCAGGAGCCACATAAGCCACATGAGCAACATAATTATTTTTGTAAGACTACATGTTGAAATAATGTTTTGGATATGTTGAATTATATATAGCACATTAGGATTAATTTCATTTGGTTCTTCTTTTTTTTTTAATGTAGCTACTGGGAAAATTAACACAGCCTATGTGGCTTGTGTTATATCTCTGTTGGACAGCACTACTCTCAACAACGTTACTATTGACTGTACCAGAGTGAAATGTTTATGCTTTCCTTTCTCCTCTTCTAAATCCTCCAGAATCCAATGCCAACGGGAGAACAATTGAGAAGACTTTTGAAACTCAAAATAGAAATAACACTCTGGGAAATGTGGGCTTATATTTGTCCTTGTTCAAGGTGATTTGACACATGTGATACTGCATTATTGTCCTTTATGATTGACTCATGAGGAGTTGAATTGACATTCCCCAGGCTATTCAACATGCCTTGTCCATAGCTGGGGTCATGCATTTCACCTTGTGTCTTTGTTACTGCTTCTGAGAGATGAATGTGTTAACTCTCCAACTGACATTTGTACTTACATTTAATTTAGAAAGTATTAATAAAACTGTATTTTCTTTAAGTATTTTTTTTTTTTTAGATAAGAGTCTCGCTCTGCTGCCCTGGATAGAGTGCAGTGGTATCAGGCTAGCTCACAGTAACCTCAAACTCCTGGGCTCAAGCAATCCTACTACCTCAGCCTCCTGAGTAGCTAGGACTACAGGCATGTGCCACCATGCCCGGCTAATTTTTTCTATATATATTTTTAGTTGTCCAGCTAATTTCTATTTTTTTTAGTAGAGATGGGATCTCGCTCTTGCTCAGGCTGGTCTGGAACTCCTGAACTCAAACAATCCACCCGCCTCAGCCTCCCCGAGTGCTAGGATTACAGGCTTGAGCCACCACGCTCAGCCTCTTTAAGTTTTATTAAAGCATGTGTTTTATTGTGTTAGGGAACCACTTAGATGTGTTGTCAGATGTAGTGAGCACAAACATCTAAATATTGCTTTTTTTTTGATATGAGCATTTCTTAGGTATGGATTTTTTGAGGCTATTGACTTTTCTGGTACCTTAAAAATCTCAGGTATTTAGCCTGGGATATTTGCCTTCTGAAGTGAAAAGAATATAAACTAATAAAATTCACAAAAAGAAGTCACCGTAAATGTCTATGTTTTAAAAAGCACAAAACTCAGGCAGGGGTGGGGAACCTGAAACCTTAAGGCCACATGTGGCCTTCTAGGTCCTTCAGTGCAGCCTTTTGATGGAATCCAAATTTTACAGAACAAATCCTTTTATTAAAAGGGGTGCAGCAGAGAAAGATGAAGCTTTTCTTGCCTCCTTTGGTGCTTCAAAAAGAACAATCTTGAAATCAGAAGGCCGCAGTTTCCCCACCCCTGCCCGGTGGGGCTTTCCCATCTGAAGAGGTCTCCCAGGATCATAAGAGATTATCTGAATGTTGCATGTAAAAATCCAAATTCTGCATCATTTTGCAGATACAGAAAGTGTTCCTGGGAAGAGCACAGTTGGCTGTTTTATTAATTATTTCTGGAGAGGAATAGCAGAACCAAGGCTGTTTTGAGAACCAGTTGTGTGTAGATAGTGAACTGAGAGTGCTTATGATAATAATACTAGAAGTTGATATTTGTAAAGCATCTTAGTCAAACCTCTCATGGACACTTTTTCTTTTCTCCTCACAATTGGAAAAAGATGGTGGAGTTAACAGTACTAGGCTAAAGTATATGCACATGATGTCATAAAATTAGGGTCTGACACATAATAAACAGTAATAAATGCTAGTTTTAGTCTTCCCTTCTCTCCCCACTTGCTGGGTGGTTAGCCCACTTCTTGGGATACAAAATCTGTGTCTTATCTTTTACCACAGAATGTGGTTCTTACTATTTTTAAGCTATTTTTGCTATAACATGTTACTGTGCTCATGAAAGCTTCAAGAATCCCTGTTGGGATGATGAAAGTATAGCTCAGCGCCTGTAAATTATAATGAAACAAGGATAGTATTCAATAAAAAATTTCAATATTTTCTTGCCAGAGAAATACACCTATTTAGGGTTACACTGACCTACGAATGTGGTATAATATAAAGACATAGGACTAAGAGACTCCTTTGGCCAAGACCTATTCAGTGTGGTATACTAGATAGTCTCACTAATGGAGTGAGACAGTATTTCCAGACCTGTGATGGATAAAGAAGTATAGAAACAGAGCATAACAATATGAAAGATTCAAGCTTTTAGTTATATCCTTTAAACCAGATGTCTCCATATCTGAAAATTCTGAAATGGATTTAAATGAAGTCTGGGAAAACACCCCCCCCCACACACACACACACACAAACACCCCCACACACATATCATGTGATTCTGATAAACTAAGGGCATTTCATAAAATTGTGACAGACGTCATTAAATGTATAAAGTGTTCTTACTACATTTATAGACATTAGAGGAATGCCTTTCTTTTCTATTTTTTTTTTTTGAATGCACAGCACATTATTTTTTGGATTATTTGTAGAATCCTTGTGGTTCAGAGCACTAAATTCTCTTCTTTTGCATTTTTTAACACAGGTATAGAAGAGGACTTTTTGTCCACAGGATTTTTTCCTGTTTATGTGAAATTCCTAGTGCCACTCATTTTTGATCTTGCCCTCTTAGCTATTGAACTGGTCATGGAGTTTCTGAACTTTTCCTTGAGCTAAAGTGAGTCTCACTCAGTCATTACTGTGTGATATGCATATTTCATCAAGCAAAACAGGTCACCAGTTAATTAGGTGTCCCTTTCTACCTGTTGTCCAGAGACAAGTTTCTTGCTTCTTGGAAACATTCCTTCTTCCCTGATTTGGCAAAGGGGAGATAAATGAAGAAAGGCTAAGTATCGCTTCCTTACACGGATTTATTCTGAAGTGTTTTTCATGAAATGGCTGTGTTTCTACAACTGTATATCACAGTGTATCAGCTTCACATTTTATATCTGTTTTATTGGAAATATTTTCAGCTTTCTTCAATTTCTCAGTCAAGAATGATTATTTGTCAAGTACAAGAGTGAAGCTGCCTAGGTCTCAAGTCATTTTAGAAAGAACAACATGAAATGGCATTTTTCAAGTGTTGAGTGTACTCAAAAGAGAAGGACAACTTTACTTGGAAGAAGATAGTGAGAGAAGAGCAAATGGAATATTCTGGAGGAAAAAAACCAACTCTTTTTAAACTAAGGAACTCTCCAAATGAAGCCATAGCTTCAAGCAAGATGAAAAAAACCAAAAAGTTGTGCTTTGGCTCTTTTGACATTTGGTTCAGAAATGCCCAAATATTTTATGTTTAAAAAGGTTAAATGACTGCATAAAAATAATCTACATTTAATTTTGTCATCTCAAAATGAATTTGGAAGTTTTCCTTATCTGAATTGGTTAAAAGATAAACCTTAAAGTAAGAAATAATGCTTTAGCAAATAGATAAAATTTAAAAATTTAGAAACTCTACCCCAACTTTTTTCCACTGGTAAGTGAATACTGTGATACCTTGGATTTAGTTAAAGAAGGAATACAGTATGAAAGTCTAACAGAATTACCTTGTCTTTGAGACTAGACTTTCTAAGGTGAAAATTAAATCCCTTAGAGCTTGGTTTGCTCACAGAGTCAGCTAGTACAAAGCAGTTGGTGACCACATGTCTTAGCTTGACAATGCACTTAGAGGGAGATCAATAAACCTGACGTTGAGAAATACAACTTTTCCTCCACCCTCTGCCTCCTTTGGCCAAATAAATAAATAAAATAAAAATTGGTCTTTTGGCAACCTGGATGCAAATAATTCTTTTGGTGTTTCATTAATTTATTTTAAAAGATAGGATGCTGACATAACATGATAGTATAATTCTCTTCCAGGAATTTTTTTTCTTATTTGTAAGGAACATATGCGACTTTCCTTTGAGTATGTATTTAGTACAATACTTAATAATGAGATTGAGCATGAATATTTCTTTCTAACTTTTACCATTTTTTTCTCCTTCTGGAAATTTGGAGGCTCCTTTTCTCCCTCTATCAAACTATGGCTCTTTCCTTACCCACTGTGATCTCACTGATTCTATTTGATGAGTAGAATAATGATGATCATGACATAAAATAGCACCAGCTAAATTTTGTTAAGTGCTTACTATGGGCCAACACTGTGCTAAGTAATTTACATAGATCATCATTTTAAGACTGATAATAACTACTAGATAGGTGGTGTTATTACCCACATTTTGCAGGGGAGGAATTCCAGGTTCAAGGAAGTTAAACAAGTTGACCAAGATTATACAGGACAAGATGGACTTGAGTTGAACTTGGATCCAGGCAGATAGACCTCAGAGGCAGTGATCTCAACTGCTGCAGTATCCCAGAGTTTTGAAGTGCTGCAAATAATCTTTAATGGTATTTTTCTCCATTGCATTTGAGCACAGTAACTAGGATGAGGCTGAGTGGGCTTTTGCCAGCTCAAGGACCAGCATTAATGAGTGGATAATGGCAACTGGTAATGAGTACAAAGCCAGGCTTAGCAATGCTAGCTTCTGCTTGCTTCGCAATTACAATGCTTGTTTGAAAATTACAGGCAAAAGTGCTTAGAAATAACTGTTCTCTGATGCAGGCAAAATTCCCCTCCCATCTTGTTTATAGTATTAATTAGCTTAGGAGGCCCTTTGAGGCTATAGAATAGGAATCAAATTCAGCGCATTCTCATCAAAAAAAGTGAGTCAGTTAAATCTCAGTTATAACACTGCCTGATTTTTAAGAGTATTTGAGGTGAAACTTTGAAGAGTAAATCACTGTGGTTATTCAGAGGTACCTAGTAATTTCCTAATGGTGCTCTGTTTTCATCACCATCATCACCATCACCAACCCATTGTAATCATCAGCATTATCATTATTATCACCATCATCATCTCTACATAATGATCTACTAGACAGTTGACTGTGTAATTGCAGGCATGGTATAATGCATGGCACAGAGTACATGCTCAATAAATATTTATTGAACAAATGTGGAGTAAATGAAAGAGATCGTGAGCACCTCTTATGTGGTGAGCAGTGTGCCTTCTGTGCATCGAAGCTCACATTTAATCATCCTATCACCCTGTGAGTTATCCTGTTATCATCCGCATTTTACAAATAAGGGAACTGAGGTACAGAGAAATTAAACAACTTGCTCAGGTTTGCTCAGCTAGTAAGAGGGAGAATTGTGACTTAACCTCAGGCCTGTCTGAACCCAGAGCCATGATGCTGTATTACCCAATGTTATCACTATATAGATCATTCTTCCTTCTCTTATAATTGTTCTAGAAAGGAAAGCTTACATTTAGTTGATTTTGGCATCATGAGAAAAAATGGTGGTCCAGTAATATTAGTTTGAAGAATTAGATTAAATCAGTGCCACCTTGTGTTTTAAAAGCCTTTAAAATTTTTACTCAGAGAGTGATCTGCCTTGATAAATACTAGCAGTAGCTTAAAATCTTCCTCTTGGGCTTAATTCCAATGCTGTTTCTTAGAAATATTCCTGCTAAAGAAAATAAGTAATGGCAAACTCCTCTGGGAAGATTTCCACATGAAGAACATTTTCAGAATAGGAAGTCCCAAAGATGTGGGTGGTAAACTGTGTCTCCTAAAAAATGTAGATTAAAGAAGATGCCACACTGCTTAAGGACACTGTGAACAAATCCCAGCATGATCCTTTCATGGTAGCCCCTTCACATGCATCTATATTTAATTTTTTCCATTAAAATTAAACTCTTTGGGCTCACATATAGAAGGACAGTCAAGCTGCTTTCTATCAGCTAATTGAAGAGAATTTGCAGGTAATAGGGAAATGCATTTACTCCGTTGTCATGGTTGTTAATCCAGTTAGCTAGGGAGTTCTTCCTTCCTCAGCACACTGCTGGAACTTTGCATCCTTTGCATTTGGGTTTTACGGGGGTGTTCTTAATTCCTTAGACTCTTTCTTAAACTCTTTTATGGTGTAGAAGTTGTGTGAAAGTCACTGAAGTCATAGGAGATACTGAAAACATATGCTTTTAGCATCACATATTTTCCTGGGGTGCATATACAAACTCTCTCTTCCCAAGTATGTATTTACTGTATTCCCACATATATATGATACTATGAGCAGACATTTTCTGAGTCTCTCATTTAAGACTTAATTCCTTGAATTAAAAGAAAAGGAAAATGCTCTATTGTGAAGGAAAGGAAATGACACCTTGAATTTGTGGTAGGAGCCTGGGGTTATCATCTATAAATGGTACATAAAGAAAGAACAAAGTGTTCATCTTTATTCTTCAGTAATCAAAATGTTAATGGTGAATATCTAATATTTAATTGTCCATCTGGAATCTTGTGGCTGACTATGAACTTTGTAGTTTTCCAGATGTTACCTCTCACTGATGGTGTCATTTTATTTGATTGAAATAGTGGAAATTATAATTAAATATTTTTTGTTGTTAAGCTTTTGTTTAATGTCTATCTCCTGTCCTCTGCCAGATTTGGAAGGTCCAACTGGAAAAGCCGAGCCTCTGTTGCTCACCACTGTGATCCCAGTGCTGGATCTGGCACATAGTAGGAGTCTGAGCTTTGATCCCCTAGAAGCAGAGCCTGTAGTGGGGATTTGTGTGCACATGAGTTTTGAGGGTGTGCTCTCTAGAGAAGGGGAGTGAGGGAAGGAGCTGAGCTTCAGCCTGATCCATGGCGCACTCATTAGACAACAGAGTTAGTCCCATCTTAAGGTAAGGGAGATGGTCTTTTATGGGAGATGGCCTATGTTACTCTTTGGCCTTGGGCTTTCCTCATTCCCTCAGGAATGAGATTTGCATAGGGCAGGGTAGCACCTCTTCTGCCAAAGACAATTGTTTAATACTTTGGCAGTGGCTCTGGGGACAAAAGTATAGCTGTGCTAGACATCTCTGTTCCAACTTTCTATAATGCTACTGGCTATCTGCTGCTTGTTCATGACTTTCGTTGCCATTTTTTTTTCCTGGATGCTTTTTGGCTTCTGTTTTTGTTTATTCTACATTACTAAACAACTTGACTCAGCTTAACTTCATTCTTTCTCTTTAAATCATGACTTGTGCTTTATTACTTCTTGCTACTTACTGTTTTTGTAATTTTCCTAACAGCACAGATTGAAATTCTTCAAGAGATAAAAACCAATCGGGTTGTTCAGTTGTCATCCAAGGGAGATGGTCACTGTTTGTTTATTCCTTCATCCACTCATTTACTAATTTAACATAGGCTTATTGTGTACTGACTGGGAATCAAGCACTATGTTAAATACTAAGACTAAACTGGTGAACAAAACCAAATGTGGTCATTGTCTTTAAAGAGCGTAGAGTTTAGTGGGCAGAATTCCAATACCTGGACCTATACCTAGGAGAAGGCTGTAGGTCTGGCTCAGGAGTGTCAACATCTCAGCCGCTAGTTGATGGCTGGCATGGTCTTTCTAGAATGCTCTGATTCAAACTATAGTGTCTTGATTTAGAGATTTGCCTCATCCTTTTCTCCTTCCCTCAGGAGTATGATTCCAAGTCTCTTGCACACTCTTTCCACATCCTCATTCCAGGAAAGATAGATGCTATGAGTGTAGTAACTGCTTCACTTTTGATAGAAGAGTGATGTCACAGAGTCAGGTAAACCTTGAAGAAATCAAACAAGACCATCAATAATTATTTCAAACACACTTTTAGTGACTAAAATGATGGAATTAATTTGTATAGCTCAAGGGCTCAGTAATAGAGTTTTTCATATATTATAGAGTTGAATCAACAAGGATTTACTATTAAAAGATCATTATATGCTGACAGTGTGAGGTGTGAATTACATTAGTAATCAATTCCAGAATCGTTGTGTGCTTCTTTATATGTGTGTCTTTTAAACAGTGGGGGATGCCTCTCTATTGATGTAACCTTTGTCTATCTCGTCACTAACCAATGTACACACATACACATAGACATACAGAGGGAAATTAACTCTTAATCTAGAGATTGACTTTTCAACTTGGTTCAAAGATACCTTATACTAAATGTCTTCAGTTATTTGGCTTTAACTTGTGTGTCTTTCTACTTTCTTCTCTCAATACTAACATTCCACATCTTTCTCTATGATCCTTTTGAGAGGGTGGTTGTAGTGCATGGAAAAATATATTTCAAATTTATAATTAGGAAAATATGGGAGGGCTTTACATTCCACACACTTAAGAAGATTCTTTATCAGTAGTGTGTTGCTAAGCATACATGTGTTTAATCCATGTGAATACTAATTCTTCTAGTGAGCTTAATGTGGAATGGTGAGACAGTGAAAGTCACTAATTTAATCCACAACTCAGGAAAAACATCCTAGTAAATATCCAGAAATTTGTGTCCTAAACGAATCAGCAAGCTTTAATAAATGGCATAGCGGAAGTGTTTGTTTTGTTTTTAAACAGAGATAGGTCTTATTGAACAGAAATCACAAATATAATTATATGCAAGGTAGGAAATTATTCTTATTTGTGTTTCTGGAGTTTGATATAGTTTCCAAGCCAAGCAACTCTTCTTTAATTTAGGTTTTAATACCATTAATTTAGTGTCATATTTCACAGTGAATTGTAAAAGCTTGAAAATTAGATTTAGATTGTCTATATTAGGTACAAATGACTAAGTGGTTATGGAATAACCTTTAATAACTCTCTATAAAACTTACTTTTACTTTATTGATTTATTTTATATACTAAAAACAAAAAAGGCTGGAAGCTGGTCCTGATTATGCTACAAAAGAGCCATTTGATTTTGTATAATTATTTCTATTTCTTTTAGCCTCAGTTTCCCTATACATGAAATGCATGTGTTTGTACAGAGGAGTGATTTTCAAACTCCACAGAGAATAACAATTTAGGAAGCTTGTTAGAATGCAGTTTGCTGGGATTCTTATCTGCTAGGCTTGACCACATACCTTCCTACTAGCATCTGTGTCCACATAGGTGTTCCCCTCTCTTGAGAGCAGGAATAAACTGCTAGTCCAGAACCAATCCTCCCCTTGTGTACTACATGCATATATTTCATCCCCTATTTCCATAAATTATCCTCTAACTCTCCTATATTATCTTTTTCCCCCTCTTTGCAGACTTATACACACTGCATACAAATATGGTCTTATTTCTTTCATCTTAAAATTATGCCTCTGGATTTCACTTTCCCCTCTACTAACCAAACCATTTCTTTCCTTTCTTTTACTATAGGAACACATTAATCCCAGCTATTTTACCTTTGACCATATTTATTCTCCTTTCCACCTTGAGGAGAACTGCATTAGGAGTAATAAAGTATTTTTTTCAATCTAATAATGGTAAGAATAGCTAACATTTACTGAGTTCTTGTTATAGTCCAGACATTTTCTAAGTACTCTATCTCTGTTAATTCCTTCAACCCTCACTGCATGTCTAGGAAGTTGGCAATTTTCTTTGACTTTTGACTCTTTGATTATGTCCTTAGTTTATAGTTGACTTTTCAAGATCAACTTTAAAATCGTTTTGTCAAGTTTCAAAATAAAATCCCATTAGAGTTTAGATTGAGATTGTGTTAAGCTGATAAATTTATTTGGGGGACAATGGCTTCTTTAGGATATGATTTGTTCTTGCCACTTAAGAACATCTATTAACCTAAATCCTCTCCCGTTTTCTTAAAAAAAAAGAAATCGGCTTTATTTTTTAAAGCAGTTTTAGGTTCATAAGCGAAATTGAGCTGAAAGTTTAGAGAGTTCTCATATACTCTCAGGAATTGCTGGATCATATGATAAGAGTATGTTTAGTTTTGTAAGAAGCTGCCAAACTGTCTTTCAAAGTGGCTGTACCATTTTATTTTCTCACCTACAGTGAATGAGAGTTCCTGTTGCTTCACATCCTCATGAGCTTTTAGTGTTGTCAGAGTTTTAGATTTTGACCATTCTAATAGGCCTGTAATGGTTATCTCGTTTTTGGAAATCTCTTTAATTGGAAATTCCTTATTGGCATATGGTATTGAACATCTTTTAATATGGTTATTAATCTTTTCTTTTTAAAATTACTTTTGATAAGGTTATGTAGTTCTCTCTGTGTGGGCTTTGAATAGTTCATAGTAAATTTGGTGGCTGATTGTTTTCTCAAAGATGGCTACAATATTATTTAGTATACCATATGCTCTTGTAGAATCTTGTCATGTCTCCATCAAAAGGTAAAGTCCTCTCCCCCTCAATCTAGGTGGGTTTGCAAGTGATTTGTTACCAACTTGTAACCAATAGAATGCAGTGGAAGTGATGCTGCATGACTTCAGGCTAGGCTTTTTATGACATAAAAGGCTCTTCCTTTCCACCAAGGCTAGGCCTGATGAAGCTCTCCCTTTTTTTTTAACTGGAATACTCACTCTTAAGACCTTCAGCTACATGTAAGTAGCCTAATTGCCTTGAGGCTGCCATTTTGTGAGGAAGCCCAAACTACCTATGCAGAGACTACCTGTAGAAGCCCTAAGACTAAAGGACATGGCAGCTCTCAGCTGCTCCTGTGCCCTACTGTTTCAACTACAGTCACTATCTGACAGCAACCTCGAGAGAAATGCTTAGCTGAAATTTTCTAGCTGAGGCCTTTCTGAATGCCTGACCCCAAGACACCATGAGAGACAATAAAATAATTGTTGTATTTGTAAGCAACTAAATTTGGGGGTGATTTATTACATAGCAATAGATAACTGAAACAAACTTATTCCTGAATTCTTAATTTTTTTATTCCTATTATAAAAATTATTTAAATTTTCTTTGTACTTTCATCTCTGTAATCATTCTTGTCTTTTGTAATTTCATGTCTCATGCAACTAGCACATTTGTATATTATGATACCTCTAAACTGTTTTTCATTTATTAAATTTAAGTTTTCATCTCTCAGCTAATGAACACACAACTTAAGCTATTTAAAAGGCTGACCTACCTCCTTGACAGCCACTGGTGAATTTCTGTAGTTTGGATATTTGGGGGTCTGTATTTGTGGAAATACTTGAATATTGATTGCATTTCCCCCCTTATTTTGTAAAAATGCGTGGGAAAAGTAAAAAATGAAAATGCTAACGCTAGTGATACAAAGTGCAGATTTTCTAAAATTAGTTACAATCAAGGCAAAAGTAAAAATGTTCACTTGCCAAAAAGCTCCAACCAACCTCAACGGAGTACTTACTCATTGTTCATAAACAATTGTGCTAAACTGGCCCAGAAGATGGCGGATGAGAAACACCGCCAGACAGAGTGTCTCTGAAGAAAAGACAGATTCTAGAAGAAATTAGAAGAAAGAAGCAAGAAGACGAGCCTACATCGGATGAGGGTTGGCAGGAGGAGTACCTGAGACCACGGGAGACTCCACGGGAGGAGGTCGCGGAGGAGAACTGGAAGCTGGGACCCCCGGAGCAGCCCGGAGACCAGCGGGAAGGGTAGGTGAATCTGCCGTTTCCCCTCCCCTGCATCCCGGACTGCTGGTGGGCTCCCCAGAGAGCGGAGGGACCTGCAGACACCAGCCCAGCGACAACCGCCGCCAGTGAGCGGTAAGCCAGTAGCGGACGCGGCACCAGGCTCCCAACTCCCTCGGGCACCTCCGTGTGCACAGACCCGAGCCGTGCGGCAGACGCCATATTGCCTCCTCCTCCCCTCCCCCGACCCTACCGGCGGCTACCCAGAGAGACA
>VSMD01125858.1:0-106510 GCA_008750895.1 Mirza zaza | reverse complement strand
CTCAAGCCTGTAATCCTAGCTCTCTGGGAGGCCGAGGTGGGCGGATCGTTTGAGCTCAGGAGTTCGAGACCAGCCTGAGCAAGAGCGAGACCCCATCTCTACTATAAACAGAAAGAAATTAATTGGCCAACTAAAATATATATAGAAAAAATTAGCCGGGCATGGTGGCACATGCCTGTAGTCCCAGCTACTTGGGAGGCTGAGGCAGCAGGATTGCTTGAGCCCAGGAGTCTGAGGTTGCTGTGAGCTAGGCTGACGCCACGGCACTCACTCTAGCCTGGGCAATGAAGTGAGACTCTGTCTCAAAAAAAAAAAAAAAAAGAAAAAGAAAAAAAAGAAAATGATGGATCCAACAAGGGAGTGGAGGGCAGCTTGGATCGTGTTCCCTCACCGCTCCCAGACCTGCCTCCCGGGGCGGTCATGTGGTAGAACTGGCCAGGTAACCCCGGGATGGACCGTGCTCATTTCTCCAGGATTCAAGTTCAATCTACATCAACAGAGATGTGTGGCTGTCTATCAACCACAGCTCACATCCACTAAAAATACACAAACACACTCACATCAGCACATGTTCTCCTAGAAGGTCTCACTTCCTCACTTGTTCACCTGTCCAACAGGTAGGTACCTGGCTGGGCAGTGAAGAAACAATATTGTCCTCACAGAAACTGCAGTCCCGTGTGTCTTCCTGAAGCAGTGTGGAGGTGGGTGCAATTGGATGGAGAAGAAAACACTGGGCAAGTGTCGGGTGGGGAGGGGGAGATCACAAGTGTGACTCTGGCACAATGAGTTGAAGGGCATTTGATAACCCAGGAGAAACGTCAAGTGGGCAGGTGGGCGTGAGAACTGCAGAGGGGTGGTCTGGGCTAGAAATATGCCTCTGGCCTGGAAGGAGGGGATTTGGATAAATGGTGGCAACTCAGACTGGGATAATGGTGGTGGAGATGAAGCAAAGAGGGCCAACTGAGGCATGGTTTGGAGGAGAAGCACATTTTGACCAACTGACGCCTCTGCTTCTGCCACCACCCCCGCCACATCTGCATCTCCTCTCAGGGTCAAGGACTTGCACGCATGGAGGCCTTGCAGGGGGGAGACTGCTTTTTAGGGCGCAGAGCCCCAGACCTCCTCCAGGCTTCCGTGGATGCCGGGCACCCACACACAGAAGTAAGAAGGGGCCTGTCCGTGTAGCTTGTGGACTTGACCACATTGCTTTATCCTCACTGCCCCCACCACCCAGCGCCCGGGGCTCCAAGAAGCATCACAGGGAGACAATAACTCCCTCATCATCAACTTCCCTCAGCTGCTTTGGCTGGGGGTGATGAGGGACTATGTTATTAAATCTAAAACCATCTGGTTCGTCCAACAATCTGGCCTTTTCCAGAGACAAATCTAGCTCCTAGCTCACGTCCACACATGGAAAGTCTGTTGGGGTGAGGGAGGGGGTGGTGCTGATTAGCAGACATCACTAACACCAATAAACAAAGACCTTATCCCCAAGGTCACGGTCAGGGGCAGGGCCATACCTGGGGGCTGTGGGCTGTGCCAGGCCCTCTCCCTGGGAGGGTAGCCCCTACCTCTTGGGCCTGTTCCTCTGGCCTTTTGCTCCCAGCCCAAAGACCTCAAGCCTGAGTTTGGAAAGCTGGGCCCCCAGCCTTGGTCCTACAACGGAGCCCTGCTCCCACCCCAGGGCTGAGTGACCCTGGGGGTCAGAGGCCTGCCTCAGCCACAGGCCCCCGCCATGCCTGCCTCTGGCTGAGTGTCTCCCGGTTTGGGGAAGACACTCCCCACCCCCACACACAGTTTAAATGGGCAGGGGTCTTTACTTTGCAGAGGCAGAACTTCATCGACCTTTGGGACACAAAGACCCCCAGGCATCCCGGGTGGAGGGGCACCTGGGGTCAAGAGCAGAGACGACTGGACATGGACACGGTAATTTTTAGAACATGTGACCATCCTTTGCTGGTTTTCATTCAACTCTGCTACACACTCATTCACTCTAAAATACACGCACAGATCCAAATTCTTTCCTTGAGTTTCAGGTATTGAAACTCTCCGGCAGAGTGGTGGTAACTCAAGACAAATCCCCATCATAATTCTGCAAGTATAATTGCCTAACCTTTCTGGAAAGGTTTGCGGTGCCTGGAAGGAATTTAGGTCAGGTCCCGCACGCTCTCCAGCCGGCTTGGCTCAGCCTCGCCGTCCCGTGGGTTGCCCGGCCTTCCCCAGCCGGTCCTGGGAGCGCGCAGCATTGGCGCCGCGCAGGCCTCTGGCCCCAGAGCTCTGCCAGGTCACCGACCCTGCAGATCGGGCCAGTCCGACCCGGCCCACCTGCCAGGGTCTCCCTGCTGCGTCTCCGGCCGGCAGCACCCTCTTCCTCCTCCCTCCCTGGGAACGCAGGTGGACCCGGCCCCTGGCAGCATACCCGGCACCCCACCCTCCCGGAGTTGACGCCACTTTCTCCAAAGGCTCCGCTCGCAACCCCTGTGTGTGCGCGGCCCCAACACAGCCGCTGGCAGCCTTTCTCTGTCTCGCCGGCTTTCACATTCGTCGCCCTGTCGCCGGCCCCGCGCAGTCACCACCCGCAGACACCCCCTATTCTGTTTACCGAGAGGGAGAGGGAGAGCTGCCTGTGGGCTCGCCAAGTTGGGCTGGGGACTCTGGGGAGGGGTCGCACCGCGGGCCGGTGGCCGGGGTCGCGCGGTCCCCAGTCGCCGGTACCGGCGCGCCGCCGGAGCGCCCGGACCCGGTTCGGGACCCGGCACCGGGCGCAGCCCCTCCCTCCCGCGGCGGCGGCCGAGGCCGCGTCCCCGGCCTGCCCCGGCCCCGGGGCGCACGGCCACCCGCCCGCACCCGCGCGCACCCGCCCGCACCCGCGCGCCCTCACCTCGGGGGGGCCGGGCCGGTCGCGCCGATCGCGCCGCCGCGGCGGCTCCGCATCTCCTGGGTGTCGGTCCGCCGCCCTCGGGGGCGTCCCCGGTCCCCGCCGGGCGCGGAGGAGGGTCGCGGGGACGCGCAGGCAGCGGGGTCCCGGCGCCGCGTGCGCCGCTCCTGCCGCCCGCCGTCCGCAGCGGAGCAGGAAATTTGCCCGCTGGCCGGTCCCGCCGCCTCCCGGCTCCGCTCGGCTCCGGCTCCGGCTCCGCGGCGGGGGCGGGGGCCGGCGCTGCGAGGAGCGGGGGCGACGCCTGGCGCCCGGCACGGGGAGCGCACCCAGAGTGCCCGCCCTCTTGGGGTGCGGCCCCGCCCGGCGGGGATGGCCCTGAGGCCCTGGAGCACCCAGGCACCCTGGGAGTCCTCCAGCCCAAGACTCGTGCGCCTTCCAGAAAGCCCCTGGCCTGGGCCCTCTGCCTGGCCCCAGGCGCCTATGGACGGTGTCAAGGTGTGACAGGCATCCTACAACCGGGAAAGAAAAGGCACGGCCTCCCCTATGGGCCTGGGCCCTGTGCACCAGGAAGTGGCCTGGCTGGGGACAGCGCTGGGTCTTACCAGGGACCAGAGAAGCGCAGGGCACCCCAACCACTCTGGTTTGAAGAAGCTGGGAGAGGCGGGAAGTCCCTGAGCGTGGTGGCCTCCTCTGGAAAGAGGGGGTGAGGATGCCCTTGGTGGGTGTGGAAGGGGGCTTACTTGTCACTAAGGCAACACCTGGCAAAATGAGGTACACACCAAGAGAGGAAGAGGAACAACATAGGAGAGAGGTCTGGGCCTGCTGTCCCAGGTGACTTCTTTCCAGGTGATTCATTTAAACTACTTAGGGAGGTTTCAGGGAACAGGAAATTGCATTGGAGGAGGAAAAATGACACCTGTGTCTGGTTCTGAACCTTTGTGCCTGCCCTCTGGGGTGGCCAGGGCCCGGCCCTCAGGTGGGATGCTGCCTTCTGCGGTAGGCTTGTGAAGGAACCTGAGGACGTGGACTTAGGGTGTGTTACCCGCCTGCATTAACAGCTGGCAGCCAACTCGCAGGACGCTTGGGGCCTGTTCCAGACAGAGCTACAGACCCCGAAGTCTGCAGAGCAGTCCCCCCCCCAACGTCCACAGGTGACCTGCCCCAGTGTGGCTCCCCTCCCCGGGGGCAAAGGGCTGTGAGCTCCACCTCCCCTGCCGACCCAATCCCTGTGGGGCTGGGGAGGGCCTCGTCAAGCCCAGAGCTTTACACCCCATCCCTGTGCGGGTGACCCGCGCTCTCCTGCCGCGGCTGGCCTGTCCTCTGCGTTCCAGCCCTGACTCGCTCTTGCTCAGTTTCCCCACGGTTAGCCCTGTGCCCACCTCCGCTCCCCCGCCAGTGGCTCTCCAAGTCCACTTCCCATCGGGCTTCTCCGTGCACCTCAAATGCGCCCCTTCTCTCTTCTCACTGCCTCTGCCTCTCAGGTGCCTGAGTGCCCCCAACTTCAGGCCCACCAAGAGGATCCATTCCTCGCACGCCAGCAGGCGCCCTTATGAAGCGTAAACCGGTCCTGCTGGCCCCCTGCTTCAAAGCCTCCATTCAGGATAAAACCTGAACCCCTGCGAGGCTCTGCCTGACTCCCGGCTGCTCTGCGCCCCTCACCCCTGTTCTCTCTGCTCCCACCCGGCTCCTTTGCTCCTTCCTCTCAGTGCCAGAGCCAAGCTCCTTCCTGCTCAGGGCGCTTCCTGCCTGTGCACCTGGCTGCCTCTTAGGGTCATGGCTTCTGAACCATGGCCCTGCACCCTCTTCCACTGCCACTCTCTTCCACAGCCCCATCAGGGTTTGGGGTTGCTTATGGGTTTATTTACTCTCCCGGCTCCACACTGCTCCATCCCGAGCCCCTGAGGCCACCCCGCTGGCCAGGAGGTGCTGGGGTAGTCGAGGGGGCTGGCAGAGCAGAGGAGGACGGGTCCCAGCAGGCAGCAGCAGGCAGCAGCAGGCAGCCTTGTCACCAGGGAGCCCAGCGGTGGGCAGCTCCCTCCTGAGCGAGCCCCCAAGGAACAGCCCAGGTTGGGGCGGGGCCAGGTAGCCCTGTGACGTCACCAAGCTTCAGGTTTTCCTGCTGTCACTGCCTGCAGAGCCAGGCTTCTGTACTCCAAGGCGATAATTTCAAAGCTCTGATGAGCATGGCTGTGCTTGTTAACACCGCAGGGCCGGGGAGGCAGAGACTGTGATCTCCGAAGAAAGAAGCGAGCTGCCTTTGTCAGACATCTGCTGCTGGAGAGCGAACAGCCTTAGGAACAGGATGGGGAGGCAGATGGCTCTTCTCTCCCTGCGATCTCCTCTCTGTTGGACCCCAAAGATTCTTTTAGGGATTAAGCAATATCTCTCAACTTCTTCTAAAGTCTGCAGACATTTGTCGTCGTCACACGCAAGCGTGGGCTGTGTTGATTCCCACATGGAAGCCCCTTCATCCTTCTTTGCCGTCTTCGTCTCGCCCTTCTCTTGGGCTCAAGGCCGCTATTGATGCCAGAGTAAATTCCCCATCCTCATCCTCGTGGGCTCAGGGGAGCTCCCCGCCTCTGGCCGTCCTGAGCAGCTCTCACCACCGTCCTATCCTGGGACCCTTCTGAAGTCCACAGCTTCCTCATCAGGCTGTCTCAGGCCCAGGCCACTCCTGAGTGTCAGCCCCACCGCGCCACGCCGCGTAGCCCCTTCCTCTGAGACGCAGCTCGGGCAGTGTTCCCGAGACTGCGACGTTAACTGTCCTTCCGCGTTTTGTCCCCACCATACTCGAGGGCCCGGCCTTTGGATTTCTCTGCAGAAGCCCGGATAATGCTGGCCATGCTCAAAGGGCTCAGTAGATGTCGATTAAAATGAAAATGCTGAGGCCAGAAATGCTCCCCAGAAAGGCAAAAAAAAAGGCAAAATCAATGTGTGGAAAGCAAAGAAGAATTTGTTTTTAAATGTTACAGAGAAATACTAACAAAGTTATTCAACTTCAGGAGACAGAAATCAGGTCTGGGTGACTGATGGGCCATAAGGTGGGGCAAGTACCGGAGTCCTTCGTGATTTCGTGCAGGGCCCGTCTGCACAAAGAGGGAGTCAGGATGGTTATTCTGACCCCTAGAATGTACCAGAAGGAACAACTGTAACAGGCCCAGCACTTACTGCTTTTACATCACCCGACAACTATTCTCTCTCCTCCTCTTTTTCCAAGTCATGTCCGAGTATTCCCAGTTACGGCCCACTGAAATCCAGAGGACAGGCCCTGTGCTGGAACATGCCTCTACTTACCCAGAAAAGAGGATAGTTGTGCCCTCCTCAAGGTCCTCACAACCTTTTAACACTTTTTTCTTGGATTGCTTTTCATTGATGACTAATACACATGCATTGTATAGATCCTTGGGGTCTATACAATCAATCCCCCATTGAAGGGATCTGTTCAATGTATAAAGTCAAGCGCATAAACTAGTAAAGTGCATGCCCTCTTAAGATACAAAACATTTCTGTCGTTCTAGAAGATTCCCTCATGCCCCTTCCCAAAAAGTCCCCCAACTCCTGCCAAAGACAACCGTTGTTCTGGTGTCCATTACCATAGATAGTTTTGCCTGATCTGTGATTCGTACAAATGGAATTTCCTAGTATGTTATTTCTAGTTTCTTTCATGCAGCTGAGCCTTTTTGAGATCCATCTTTCATTGTCTGTATCAGTAGTTTAGGTAGTTTAGTGTATCTTTGACCTCCAGCTGATTTTTAAATGTTTTCCTTACCATTGCTTTTTAGAAATTTGATTAAAATGTTTCTTGGTGCAGTTTTCTTTATGTCTGTTCTTCTTGGGATTACTTGAGCTTCTTGGTTTATATATGTATACTTTTCATCAAATTTGGAAAATTTTCAGCCACTATTTCTTCAGAAAGGTTTTCCCCCATCCCCTGTCTCTGGGACTCCAGTTACACACCCATGATATTTGCTAACATCGCCCCACAGGTCACTGATGCTTTTTGCATTTTAAGCCTCTCCACTCTGTGTTTCAGTTTGGATAGTTTCTCCTGCTACGTATTTAAATTGACCGATCTTTTCTTCTGCGGTGCTTAATATTCTTCCAAGTCCCTCCAGTGAATTTTTCATTTCAGATATTGTGTTCTTAGGTCACAGAATTTTCATTTGAGTATTAAAAACTAATTTTTATTTTTCTGAAGAGGTCCCCACCTTTACTCATTATAAATTCATCATTTAAGACCCTTTGATATGTTTATAATGACACTTCTGAGTGTCTGGGCTGCTGATTTTAACATCCTTGTCATCTTTGAGGGTGTGTCTATTGACTGTTTTGTTCCTGATCATTTCCCTGCTCCTTTGCATGTGTATTTTTCTTTATTGCTTGTAATTTCTTATCGTTCGTTGGATGCAAGATTCTTGAGAGAGTAGATGAGTTTTAGCTTTGTTAGGACATGACTGTAGAACCCTACTCCAGGGCTGGGGGTCCCTGGTGTAAGACAGTCTTTCTGGGATCTGGACTGAATGCCTACAGCAGTTGGCAGGGTCTCTCCACCCTGGCCGATGGGAGCTTTGATGTCTCCCAGCACGGGACAGCCTCTGGAGCCTCCGCGAAGCTCACGGCCCCCAGCAGATGTCTGATGATGGGTTCGGAGAGCCTCATCCTGTTAGGGCGCAGTTTAGCGCCGGATTGAACACTTGAGGGGTCTCGTGCAGACTTCTAGGGCTCCCTTTCTGCCCAGCTTTGTTCTGCTTTGGTGTCCTGCCTCACATTCCAACCTCTCCAGGAGCCATAAACTTTGATTTCTGTTTCTCCACTCAGACACAGAGCTGCGCTTGTTTGGGCTTTATTTCTCATGCTGCAATTTAGAAAGCTTCCCCAGCAGACAGCCGAGCTGTGTGTGCTCACCTCGTGCATTGCCTTTCTGCCAAGGATCACAGCCCTCCAGTGACGGATGGAACAAACCTTTGCTCCATGTGCTTTTTCCAGTGTTTATATATATTCATATATATATATACACACACATATATATATACATATATATATATATATAGTGGTAGGAGAGTGAGTACGACATCCATTACTCTGTCATGTTGTTCCTGGATTTTCCACCTTTATTTTAAATAGCTATTTCATTGTTTTGTAATTATCTTTCTGTGTCCCTTCCCCAGAGAAGAGGCACTTGAGTTTCAGTCATTTTTGCATCGTCAGCATCTAGCAAGCTCCTTAAATGGTGCTGAGTAAGTGGTTTTTGAATAAATGAATTAATGGTATACATTATACATATAAGTAGCGATTCAGATTTTGTGTTAGGTAGTGTTCAGAATTGCAATTGGTGTGTATAGTAGAGTTATATGGTCATGTTATTTGAGTGGCAGTTAATGTTATGCTTTTTTTTAAAAAAAAGGTAGAAAACACATATGCATGGGTTTCAAAATGCAAAAGGTTCAAAAAGGAAACAGTGAAAAACTTAGGTCTTGCTTACCTTTTGTTTCCCAATCACCTCTCCTCTCCTGAGACAAAGTTAGTTCCTGGTTTCTCCTCAGTCTTTCTGGAGGACTCTTGGGCATTTATAAATGTATAGACATAGGAATTTTCTGATACCTAAATTTTTGTATGGATATTTTTCCCATGATACTTACAGAACTACTTCATTTGTTTAGGCCACTGAAGTCAATATGTGGACTCACCAAAACGTACTAAATCTGCTGTTGTCATAGGCCACTAAGATTATTCCCAGTTGTTTCCTAATACAAAATGCTGTGGGGAATATAGCCTTGTTCATATGTCATTTCACACATATGAGAGTATGACTGAATATCAAATTCTTGACCACTGGGTACAGGTGCACAACATACTATGTGTGCAGGTGCATGTGAGTGTTTTGGAGACAAGTTATCACATTACCACATAGGTAAGCCCGAGGGCAGGTGGCCACTCCACTCACAGTGGGAAATACATTCACTATTCCTCTTCTTATATGATTAAGAAAAATTAATTGATTCAAACTATTAAACTGATATCTAGAAAGTAAAGTTGATGCCATTGGAAGTGGAAATAATAAAATAATTCAGCACCTTCCATGATCTGTTTCAGATGATTTCATGCTGAGTAGAATACTCTTCTATTCTTCATTCAAAAATCACAGGGCTCTCAGAAATATTTATCTACACTTTGGTAAAAGTCTGTTTTTTCCTAAACTAGCTTGAGAAACTATAAGACCTTCAATAGACTTCTGGTAGAATGAAATGACTTAATTTCTTTATTTCTCACCACGAAATTAGTGTCCATAATCCACAGAACATTATCACTTGTGGGATGATTTATTATTCACTTAATTTTTACCCTGTATATACGTATTTTTAGTTTTTCTAGGATATGAGAAAAAATTTGATAATGAGATATATAATGCAGCACAAGATTTTAAGGAAACTCTTTCAGGAAATAAGGTATATATGTCTATTTCTTACCAGCTATTAAAGCATTATAGACATTTAGTTTTTAAATGTTTAATTTCCTAAAGCATTGTAGTATTAAGAATGGTTTTTATGTACACAAAAACATTGTCTCTTTCATGGAAAAGTATGATTATCTCAAGGTAATCTCTCTGTTAAAATGATCCTAAAGTACATATAAACTATATACATTTTACAATCAAAGCATAAATGCACTTGAATTAATCATTTGAAGTATTAAATTCTGTTATATAATCTAGAACTCCATGTGCTATAAGGTGCATATTTGTAATTATTTTTTTTAAAGAATCCCCAATGTTGAATAATCCTCATGATAAGCAGAAGAAGTAAGCAGCCTCAAATTGTAGTACAAAAGAAAAAAGATAACAGTTTCCTCCAGTGCATCCTGGCAAGACAGAGGGTCCTTTTCCGTCTTCATGTGAGCTTGACTAGCGTTTTCCAACACAAGGCTCTATCAGCAGTAATGTGGGAAGATGTTAGAGATGATTGCGGGTAGTACAAGTATGGCCATTTCTTATTTCATATATGAATTGCACATTTATTTTCATGCATATTAGAAAAAAACATTATTGATATGTCATTTGAGACTTTATTACAACTAAACTAATAGAGATAGAGTCATGATCAACTAATTCATAAAAAGTTAATGTAGAGAAAATCAGTAAGGAAATAATATTAGAGAAGGTAGTTACATATGGCAAAATTTGCAGCAGTGGTCTTGAAATGACCAAGTCGTGGGGAGTTCTGAACCAAAGCCACCTCCCTGCCACTGGCAGTGAGCTTTGCCCCAGGTTTTGGACTTGCTGTCTCCCTGTCTGTGAGGGCTTCCTGTTCCAGACTGCCCTCTCCTGCAGTGGTCTCTTCATCAGGTTCCTTCTGTCCCCTACACCCAGCCCTGGTCTGCCCTCACCCACCCCTCATGCAGTTCCTGTGCTGGACAGAGTCCCAGGCCTCCTCCTGTGCCTAACGGAGGAGAGAGACTGTCCCCATTGTCATGCCCTGTGACATGGTATTGCCATGCCTAGTAGGTAAAGACTCTTCACTGCCCGGTTGTCCTAACCAGCCAAGAGCTGCCTGCAGCACGATCGCCAGCTCCACTTGCCCACACTCAGAATGAACATAAAGTACAAGACTTCTCCCTGCCCTTTGCCCCGCTCTCGGTCTGTGGGGGTGTGGCAGCATTAGAGTGACTCAAACACCAAGATATTTCCAATCGCAGAGGATACAAGTCCTAAACAAGGATGGAAGCCTACGAACTAGGGAACAGAGCCAAGAGAAACACAACCAAAAGAGGAAGAGAAAGCAAAATTAGCTCCTGGTGGCCTTCTTTGAGGCCATAAGTCAAGTTACGCATGAGGTTTCCCTTACCCCAAACTGCTGTGAACTTCAGACAATTTGACTTGGGTCTTTTGTCAAAGCTTTGTATACCTTTTCCCCTTCTCGCTGCATTTAGGGGAAAAAATGGAAAGAAAACCACCAAGCCAAAGACGGGTGTTTGGAGAAGCGAAGCTAAGGTGGGCCCGGACGCGGTGAGAAGGATGTCTGGGACTCACCGATGATGTGTCAGTGCAAACCACAGCCTGGATGGCGCTGCCTGCGTCCTCACGCCCGGAGAGAGAAAACCAGGCTGGCCTCAGGCTCTTCCACAGCAACGCTCAGCGCAAGACAGTAAGGCAGCCGTATGAGATTTGAGGGAAAGAAAGTGTGGCCGCCAGGGGGCCATTCCAGAGTCAAGGCCGACTTCCGCCTTGACTGTGGTGGAGGAGCAAGGGCCATGTTGGCCCCACAGACTCCGGGGCTGTGATTCCCGAGAGAACAGAAACAAATGAGGTGAGACGGACGGTTGTCCCGGGGAGTTTCCAAGGGGGGTGGTTTCCAGAAAGGAAACCAGATGGGGAAACCAGGAAGGACCCAGTGGTCTTCTGGAGTTGGAGAGAGAGAGACCAGGCTTTGGTTTGCCTGGAACCCATGGTGAGTGCTGGAGAGGAAAGAGCTGCAGAGGCAGGCTCTACAGGTGCACAGAGGGGCCCCCGAATCTCTGGTTGAGACTGATGCATGCACCTGAGAGGGAGTTGCTGAGGCCAGGAAGAGAGCCCCCTAAAAGCAGTGCCACTAACAATTCCTGGAGCTTACACGGGGCTGGCTAGAAAGACCTTGTAATAAAGAATCCAGAAAGGGACCCACACAGATATCATCATCTGTTTTTCAACAAAGATGCCAAGGCAGTTCATTAGGGAAAGGGTAATCTTTTCAAGAAGTCAAGCATGAACCATGGTCTAGCCACATGTAGACAAATGAACCTCAGCCCTTACCTCATAGCAGGTACAGAAATTAAACTTGAAATAGAACATAGTCTTAAATATATGAGCAAAAATTATAAAACTTCTAAAAGAAAACATAGGAGAAAAAAAATATTTGTGATCTCGGGTTGGGCAAAGATTTCTTAAATGACATTTAAAGCATAATCCACAAAATGAAAAGATTAGTAAATTAGACTTTACCAAAATTTAAAAAATTTGCTGTTCAAAAGATACTGTTAAGAAAATGAAAATGCAAGCCAGAGACTGGGAGAACATAGTTGCAAAACATATATATATATATAATAAATATTGTATCTAGAATATGCAATATAAAGAATTTCTTACAAGGCTACAGAAAGAAGACAAATGAATTCAAGAAAATGGACAAAAGATTTAAACAGTTCATCAAAGAAAGTATATAAATGGCAAACAAACACGTAAAAAGACGTCCGACGTCATTAATATTAGCAAAATGCACATCAAAACCACAGTGAGATACCACTAAGTACTCATTACTGTGCCAAATTGTGAAGGACGGATAATAGTAAGTAGTGGCGAGGACACAGAGCAGCTGACACCATCTTATGTTGCTTGTGGGAATGCACTTTGGAAAACAATGTGTCAGTTTCTTATAAAGTTAAATATATATTTAACATGTCCCATAAATATATATTTACCATGTCTTTCCTTTTTATTTACCCAAGAGAAAGGAAAACATATATCCACACAAAGACTTGTACTCAAATGTTGATAACAGCTTTATTCATAATTAATATAATATAATATAACATATTGATATATCTTGAATCTACCAAAATGTCCATTAAATGCTGAATGGATAAACAAATTTGGTATCTAGATGAATCTCAAAAAAAAAAAAGAAAGCCAGATATAGAAGATTACTTACTGTAATATACTATTGCTATGAAATTCTAGAAAAGTCAAAACTATAGTAACAGAAAAGCAGTTTATAGTATTGTAACTTAAAGCAATATTACCTATAAAAATCACATCAATTAAAAAACCTAATAGACAACATTTTCTAGAACTATAAAAAAAAAGCGCTTTCTCATACAGGGATGGTAGAATTATAATTTGGAGGCCAGTTTGGAGGACAATTTGCATTTGGCATCAAAAATCTGCAAATATTGGTCTGAACCAGCAATTCTTCTCATGGGATTTACCCTAAAGCTATAATTAATAATCTATATTCAAGCAAGTTTATACAAGCCAAAAATGTAATATTACCCAAAATAGCCAAAATGAAGCATTGTTAAATAAATGATGGTATTAATAAATCCCTTAAATGGAATAGCATAGAGTGACATAAAACATTGTAAACATTGATAAGCATTGGTTATAAGTTGATAATAAAGACAATATCAATAAAATCCAAAGAGTATATATTTTAAGACCACATTCTTTGATCAAAATAGCAGAAAACTAGAAATAAATAACAAAAGTATAAATATAATTAGTTTATAAACTTTTGCCTCAACAAAGACAAAACAAAAATTGCAATTTTAAGCTGTTAAATACCATTTTAAAGACTATGTATAAAAACCTATGGGACCTGGCCGATGCTATATTGAGAGGAAAATACATGATTTTAAATAATTTTATCACTGATGGAAAAACAAAATAATTAAGGAAATAAAATATTTATTTCATAAAATTGGAAAATGGAAAAGAATAAAGGGCAGCAATAGAATAGCAGTAAAAACAAAACTTAATATTAGAAAAAACCCAGGAAAACTAAACAGATATAAAGAAAGCAGCGGAGAAGAAAATAGAAATCTCTAGTTATAGTAACTTCCTGAATTCTCACTGTCACCTCACCTTGGGTACTGTGAGATAACCCTATATTCTTATAAGATGTGTCACTTTTCTGTTTTACACAAATCTGAGGTTGTTTTTCTATGTAAATAGCCTTAATAACTTAGGAGTTGGGATACCAGATGCAGAAAGTATATGAATGGAATATTTGATTACATAGATATTTTTAACTTGAGTCAGCAAATAAAATCTGTACATATATAAAAAAAGTATAAATATGATGGAAATACAAACAATAAAATGAATGTATATAAACAAATACATATATATATACACACACATGACATGCAGAACTAACAAAGGCTTAATATCCTTACTGTACAAAAAAATCCTAAGTAGAAAAAAACCTCTATATATTAAATGAATCAACATTGTAAGCAGAAAACTTGTGCCAATAAAAATACACATTGGTAATAAGCATATTAAAATAAGTTAACCCTCAATGACTATAAAAAAATGTGATGCCAACCAGCTAATTTTTGTCTCTCAGCTTGTAAATGATTGAAACGCTACGTGGGGGCTGCCGTGGAAATTGAGGACTCTAATGCAAAGGGCTGTTGGTCGGAATCTAAATTGGGGCAAACTTTCTGCTGGTGTGCACATATTTGTTGACTCAACAATTCCCCTTCTAAGAATTTAACGTGAGGAAACACCTAGAAAGGTTAACAACATTGAACATATAAGGAGTAGCACCACATTATGGGTACAGCACTGAAAAGCTGGGAACAACCCCAATGTCCGCCAAAAAGGATTTCTATAAATAGTGTTTACTTTGTATAATGATAAACATAATTTATTGACATGAAAAGAATGCTGTGGCAAATTGTTCAGATTTTAAAAGGCAGGAGAATAAAATGGGACAGGGAGTGGACTCAATTTTGATATAAATGTGTATATGATGCTATGACTTGAGTGTCCCCTCTAAAACTCATGTTGATGAGTTTCCATGTGGCAGTATGGAAAGGTGGGGCCCATGAATGGATTAATCTACTCATGGACTAATGGATGAATGGATCAATGGGCTACCTTGGGAGTGGGACTAGTGGTTTTATAAGAAGAGGGAGAGAGACCTGAGTTAGCATGGTCAGCCCACTCACCATCCAATGTCCTGCATTGCCTTGGGACCCTCTGCAAGAAGGCCCTCACCAGATGTGGCCCCTTGACCTTGGACTTCCCAGCCTCCAAAACTGTAAGAAATAAATTCCTTTACTTTTTAAATTACCCAGTCTCAGGTATTCAGTTGTAGCAACAGAAAATGGACTAAGACATATGGGCATAAAGACATGGATAGGAAAGACTTTGCCCAGCTATGAACAAAATTACTTCTTCCAGGGTGAATTATTTATGATATTTACTTTCTTCTTCATTCCTTTTCAGTTCCATTTGGAAACTTTTTTATAATGAGCATATATAATATTTGTACCATGATACAAAATTATTTTCACACTGGGAAAAGGGCCAGAAGGAAAAACTACTCAAATTCTGTCCCACCCCTTAAAAATGTGGTCAAAATAGATAGACTAAAATGGAAAAAACATCAGTTTTTCCAACACTGTACGATTGTGTGAGGATGTATAAAGTGTGCGTGCTCATTGTGTTAAGGCCATGGTGGGTATCTTTGTACTTTTTCTAATGAGCACCTGAGCAACGAATGGCAACAGCTTCAGCAAAAGGCATTCACATACCTTGACTCGCTTCCAGAAACCTAAGCAAGAAAATAATCAGAGATATGGACAAAAATTTATGCATAAGGACATTCATGCATTGTTCTTTTTCAATCATAATTTAAAAATTGAAACAGCACGAATGTCCACAATGATGGAGTACGTGTGTACATATCTCCAATAACTCATCCAGCACGTGTTTACTGATTGTCTACTTTATGCCGGGCTCTTTGGCAGCCCCTGGGATCCAGCTGTCCACCTCTGGGAACACAGCATCAGGTTCCTCTAACAGGAAAGACAATTGGCTGGCCGGGCGCGGTGGCTCACGCCTGTAATTCTAGCTCTCTGGGAGGCCGAGGTGGGCGGATCGTTTGAGCTCAGGAGTTCGAGACCAGCCTGAGCAAGAGCGAGACCCCATCTCTACTATAAATAGAAAGAAATTAATTGGCCAACTAATATATATAGAAAAAATTAGCCGGGCATGGTGGCACATGCCTGTAGTCCCAGCTACTTGGGAGGCTGAGGCAGCAGGATTGCTTGAGCCCAGGAGTTTGAGGTTGCTGTGAGCTAGGCTGACGCCATGGCACTCACTCTAGCCTGGGCAATAAAGTGAGACTCTGTCTCAAAAAAAAAAAAAAAAAAAAGACAATTGGCTAACTCCACAAATAAGTTAGGTGCTAGCCAAGAGAAGTACAGGATGCCAATATGCATATGCAACATTACTTTATAATCAAAGAATTATAAGATAACAAGAGGAATGCAAAACATGTTGTGGATGTCTGTTTATCATCTCGAGAAATGATCTGTTAGCCAAGTGGGGGAGTTTTTCTGAGGAAATGGACCAGAAATGACCATTTATAAACAACGAACCACTCGACAGAGAGGATAGAGGCATGAAGACCAAAAGCAAGATGGTCAAAACCACTTTCATAGGAGTACTTAAAATTGAAAAAGATGAAACTTCTCAAGTTATAATTTAAATATTATCCAAATATGATCGAATTTAAAAGAGAACATGTTTAGTAATGAGGAGGTGTTAAAGGTAAGGAGATGTACACTTTTCCCTTTCCCTCTATGGTATCTTTGACAAAGGCTCACCCTCCTTAGAGGCCCCTTGGGACCAATCGTGAGGGTCAAATCACTAACCAGTAAAGCTATTCTTAAGGGAGTTGTGGCTTTGTGTTGTGGACTGCTAGAATCAGCAACATTTTGGGGTGCAAATCCTCTACCCCCTTCTTATTTAGGAATGCTGGTCCTGTCCTGACATGGTAGGCTAAGCTTGCTTCCATGGCACGTGACAGAGGATTATAAATTAATCGTGTGATTGAGGAAGTCCTTGGGAAAACCATGCCTACCCCTTGTTCTTGCCGGTTGGCTGTAACCATAGTAACCCCTCACTCTGGACCAAAGTTCAGCCACTGTAAAACTTTATGACCGTGTTCATAGTTCAGTGTTCATGAGCATAACCTTTCCTTAGGAAGAGCGAGGTGTCATATTTGACAATGAAGTGTTAGACTTCATTTCTAAATACTAGACTCCAAATGATAAGGCCCCCAAATATTATAAGATCTTTGTGCTTTTGCCCTGGGGAACTCATTTTCCTGAGAAAATGCCGACCACAAAGAAAACATTGATGTTCCTGTCAAGCTTTTTCACAAGCTTGGGGTCTTTCGTGGTGATTTGCTCTGTTCTTGGCACACAAGCGTGGGTCACCAGCACTATCGCCTTCAGAGACTCTGCCTCGAATGGCACCATCTCCCTCACCTACGGACTCTTCCAGGGCAAGAGCACTCAAGAATCCAGTCACGGACTTCAAGAAGCTGACAAATATTTTGCAGGTAAGTGATCAACTATTTTAATTGGTGTAGTGAGATTTAATTAAGATTCACACCATTCTGTATTTGGGCCAAATAACCATTCAAAAATAATTTACTTGTGAGCTTTGAGTTAGGCTGAGGGCAGGAACCTAACTCATAACTCTGCAAACTCTCTGCGTCATTATTTCAGCTTTCTCAGCCCTGGCTGGCTGTTAGTACATCAGTCTAAATCATTCTAGCTCGGCTGTGTTTAAAGGGTACCTTCCAAGTTTATTGACAAGTAAATAATAAAGACATGTAGCAGCAACATGGTATTGAAAAGACAGTAGGAAAGGCATTTTTAACTGTATAGACTGTGGCTTTTTAGTTGGAGCAACAACCTCTGTCCAGAATTTCATAAGTGGTGTCTATTCGGGGAAAACAATAAAATGGAAAACATGATCCATTTCTTATTTCTATTTTTCAAATTCATGTCTTTAGCTGATTTGAATTTGCATTCTTGCCTCGAAAATATCCAAAATTGTTGTTGAAAATTATATTCCATTTCCATCAATTCTATTAATTGTATATTTTATTATTTTATTACTTATTCCTAAACTTTTTTCCTGATTCCTCGTATAGTAATGCCCTCCTCTCAATTGGATGGGAAATGAAAACTTCATTGAGAATGATAAGTTAATTTAGCTACTTCTTTGAATTTTGAGGTTTGGTATCTACCATTATGTTTTCTAAATTTAAAACAACATTGTAAATTATGCAACACATTAAATGCACTTTGTTTTGAACAGTGTTGTATACAGGTATTATACAGGCATCATTAGATATATTGTAGTCTTTACCTTTTGACTTACAAATATGCATCATTTTCTACCTGTACAAATGTAATATCCAGTCCTTGTGCGATGCATAAAGGTGGGAGTTTGGGCCTTAGACACAAGCTCTAGGTTCTAGCTCTAGTTTGCTTATGACTTTGTTAAAGAAATTATTTCCTCACACCCAAAGCGACATGGTTACGTTCCCAAGTTGTAAATTTGTCTCTTGAATGTTAGCGAAAGCAACGTCTCCCCTGACATTCCAGCAGCCTTTCGGTGACACTCCTTTGCCATGAGCCTCCACTTCCCGAGAGGATGAGGGACATTTGTTTTACAGCAACTAGAAACTGTGACTTTCAAAGACTGGGTCATACTTTCAGTTAGCATTTTCAAAACCAAAAAGTGCACTAGTTTCTGAAACCCCAGACACATTTTAAAAAAATGAAAAGAACAGACAAAACCTACACGTTTTTTGGTTTTCATGTAGTGTCTGGTTGGAACCAATTGATTCCAATTTGACATAAGTGGCTTCAAAGGCAGCCCCGGCTGTCTGCATCCTGCAGAGGCCCCGCGGAGGCGGGCGCGGGTCAGGGCCCGGCTTTGAAGCCCTGTGCCATGGAGCATGGCGGTGTCAGGGGAGCAGAGGCAGAGTAGTCACGGAGACCCTGCAGGGGGCCAGGGCCAAGGGGGCACGGCCACCGCCGTGGGGCACAGGGAGGGGCAACACTTGCCTTGCCTCGGCCTGGCTCTCGGTTTGTGTTCTTTGTTGCTGGAAGCCACGTTCTAACCTCTGCCCAACCTCCTGGCGCTGAAAAAGGTGAACCACCGCCCAGTTAGCAAAGGTGCTACGTTATTGCTCCACTTGGCATCCGAGGGCTTCTCGGAGCCTAGGGGGTCTTTATTGCCCTTGACTTTAGTAATCATTGAACTTGAAAGGCTTGCAAATGGTTCTCTTAGACAAGGAGAGTCACGAACGTTTATCTGGTGGTGCTCAGCCGCTAACCCCACAGACGCTTCCCCGGAGCGCAGAGCTGCAGTGTTTACAGCGAGACATGGATGCTCTCCCACTGGTTTCTCACCGCCGCACGGGGCTTATTTCAAATTAGAAACCAATCTTTGGCAGTACAATAAAATCTGCTTAAGTGCCGCATTCTTGCCCAGTGGTGGTGGATTGACTGCTCCCATGGAGAAGTTAACCATGCCAGCTTCTTGGCTAAGACGAGGTCACACTGAAAATCCTCCAAGCGTAATAAATACTGCAAAGCTCTGCGATATCTCTGCATAGGATCTATCGCATTGTGCCAAATTCGACTGTGGATTTTGAAATGAAAGATCAGAATGAAGTGGTGATGGCGGATTTCAAAGTGCCGGATTGATCCAGCCATCTGCAGGTCAGTGGTGGGGAAGATGATCTGCCGGACCCAGCCAGGAAGTTCTCCAGCGTGTAACTAGATTGCTCGGCAGCTCGGGCTGATGGTATACATCCTAGCTTGCCCAATGTCCAGATGAAAAGTGACAGGTCCCGCATGTCCAGCCATGAGCAGATCGTTTTTGCTGCTCCCAAATTTCCAGATATCTGAATTCCGTTAAAAAAAACTTTCCGGAACAGCTGCTGTGTGAGTGAGGGGCTTGGAAACTGAAAGGAATCGCACCTGTTCCCAGCTGTGGCAGAGAGAAAGACCTTCATCAGTTAAATCCAGGGCAATGGTGTGCGCAAGTCCCCACGAGAGCAAGGGTGGGGTGGGGACGCGTGCTCGCAAAGCCTCCGTGGAGGACGGAACTCTGAGGAACGAGTTGGTGGGAGGACGCAAGCTCACCCTCGTGACAGTCCACCTCCTCCTCGGTTTCGGGTCTTAGGTGCCGCATTAGCAGAACCCTCGCACGGAAGTCATTCCTGTGACTTGGTGTTTTGAGAATGCAGTCAAGGTCCAAGGGCACAGTGTGCAAGGTTTCCTACACTGGCAATGATGGCAGATGAATCACTCGTGAGGACGTGGAGTTCCTGCGAACGTCATTTCAAGAATTACTCAGCCTATGCGCTGACCAGAACACGTATTTTTGTAGAATCATGTTGGCAGAAAAGGTTTTTATGAGAGATATTTCTGTTCCTGTGGCAATTGCGTTGCATGCAGCTGATAGTACAATCGCCTGGGATGCTGGTGGAGTATCCCGGCGCTTGACCCCCTGGACCAGTTGCATAAAAGTCTCAGGGAGTGAGGCCCTGACTTGTTTGTTTTTAAAAATCTTCCTGGGGGATTGTAATTCAGGGTTGACGACCACCAGCTTCTGTGAAGGCCGGGCGCTACACCGGCCAATATGCATGGCTGTATTGGGTATTGTTTTTAAGCCGCTTGGATGTGGCCTGCTTGAAGTTAAACTAACTTAGTGAAGAAAGCTCTGGACACAACCTGGCAAATGCACCGCGGCAGGCTGAGAGCAAGCCTAGAACCCCGCTGGCCTCGGAGGGCTGCTTCTGCGCTGCAACAAGCGGGAGTTTCTCCTCCATCTGGCTTCCCCTGCCCGCTGGTCTCTTTTCTCCGACTCCCATGTGTTCTCAGGGAACTCAACGTGGCACCATCAGCCCAAGCTAAAAATAATTAGGAAAATAAATCTGCTGCACAAACGAATTAATTGCAAAGAGAAGAACAAGTGGAGTTTATTTCTCCAGAATCCATAAAGAGCTCCCACCCCATCCACAGAAGGATTGTTTCGTGGAGAGGATGATGCATCATTCGCCCCCAGAGATGTGACCACACTGGGAGGTGGAGAGCAGAGAGAGCAAAAAAGGTGCCCCCCTAGGCCCAGGCCACTCTTCTCCCCAAGAGCACCCTGGCAGCTTTCCAAGAGGCCGGGGACAACAGCCTGGAGGACGGAGTGACATGATGAGCTCCTCCAGTGGCGCTCTGCGGGCCACGAATGCAGGAGCTGCACCTGCTCAGGCGCCCTGGCGACCAGGTGCTTGAGGAGGGAGTAGAGGCTGTTCCCTCCCACCCACAAGGCCACCAGCTCTCCCTCAATGTCCGAGGACACAGAAACCCTGAACTCAAAGGGCAGATGGCCAGTGGGGAGCCCGGCGTCCGGATGACTCTCATTTTTGTACATTATCCACCACCCGGCAGCTCATTTCTGCCTCCCAGCTGCGGACGCTGTTGGCCAGGCACTTGTCTCTGCGGCCACACATTGTTCTTGGCTCTTTCCTGAGGCTGCCGGAATCCGGGCAATTAGTTCCAATTGTGAGGCGGCTTTCCTGATTCAGATGCCTGCCCCCTAAAGGAAGAGAAAGAACGGAATGTATTTGCTAATTTTGTAGGCAGAGAGCAGCTGTCAGATGCTATGGGGCTTATTGTTATTTCATTCTCGCTAACTTTCACCGAATTTTCAGCTTTCATTGTCTGAGTTCTGAGCCAGGAGCTGGAGGGGAGATACAGCTGTCATACCCATGTGGCAGGGAATTCAGAAAGCTGAAAAATAATTTTAAAATGCAGAGCAGTTAAAATTAAGATAAATTGTCACCTTAATACATAGAAAAGTATGAGTCAACAGACTCCGAACTGACTCCCTTCGGGAAAATGACATCTATGAGATCTTACCAAAAGTCAAAAACAAAGCTAAACTCAATCGCTGCTTTCTAATTTACTCTGAAAAAAGTGGAACGTTAGCCCATTTGCAAATGAGCATCCATTTATAGCTTTTAATAAGTGTGCAATGCAGAGAAATCCTCCAAGCCACTTCGGGAGCCTTGGACTCAGGACTTTTTTTTTCTCACACTGAAGTTTCCATTTCCTAGTTACGTAACCAAAGTATTTCTTACTGGTTACCAAACTTCGCCAAGGAGAGAGTCCATCTAGTCCCCAGCAAACTCCCGATGAGATCGGGGAGTTTCCCCTTTGGTGCCCAGAAGGCATGGAGTGCAAAGTGGCCCCTCCTCGAGGTGACATAGTGGAGAAACGCCTGCAGCCTCCTCTGATCTGTGCCTCTGAACAGGTGTGCCCTCCTTGCGCTCCTCATTTCTTCCCACTCCCCACTGGTGTCACATCCCATGTGTCTCCAGACAGGTGTGTGCTAAATTATAGCAACGTGAGCCTCCCGACCCCTGCCTCTCCACAGTGAGCAGGGAGAGAGGCAGGGACAGTCCCAGACTAGGTGGCCCCGACCCCACTCACCCAGAGGGCCCCCATTTCCACCCCTCTCCACCCAGGCAGCAGGTGGCGGCTGGCACGACCCACGCCTATTAGGGCTCTTACCAGGATGCATAGCAACAGGGCTGTGCTGGGAGTTTACCCATGTTCTATGGGTCATCAACAGAAATTGCAAAACTGTCCCGTCACCACTGAGTACAAGCAGCCGCTGTACCTGTGCGAGCTGAACTTTGCTCCCAGCCCGCAGTCCTGCTGGAGGAGCAGGTGTCCCCCAGCCAGGCTGGTGAGGTCATCGCCGCAGAACTGATCGTTTCTCCCTCGGTCTGCTCCACTCTGCCGCCGGTGTTTAAGGGACCTGCGGCCACGGTGAAGGACGTGAGGCGATGTCCACATTTCCCTCTCCTGCCCACTTCTCTCCCTTAGCCCTGTCTTTCCTGCAGTTTCCTGCTGCCCCTCTCTGCCCCGGCCCCTGCATTGCTTGTCACGCCTGCTGCTCTGGGCTCTGCAGGAGGCCTGTGCCACCCAGCACGCTGCTCTCTCCGGACTCTGGTCTCCACCATCAGGCCTCTGTGCCACCAGCACCTGCGGACGTGTCTCAGGTGCCCGGTTGTGGACCTGCCAGCCACGTCTCCTTCCTGCGGACTCTCCGTCCAGTGGGAGGAAACTCTCCCCCTCCACGCAGCGCTGCTGATTAAAAGAAACCAAGATGAACAAATAGAGTTAAGATGTGCAAAAATGGAGTGAGGACATACCCCTGTCCAAGGGGACTGTCACATCTCACTGGGAGTCCTGTGTCCACCCGGCCTGCATGCTTTGAGACGTAAAGTCTAGATAAAGTGTGAGCAGGGGTTCAGGGCCGGCAGGGGCTTTGGAATCCCTCCCAGCGAGGAACACTCCGGAGACGTGGGCCGGTGGTCACGCCTTATCCCCCCTCACACACTCGGAAAGGCTGCCAGGCAGGAAAGGAACAAGTGGATTTTGCGTGCTTCCAAAGCGGGAATTAGGGCCCTGGGTACAGTCTGTAGAGATGCAGACTGGGGCTCGGTACAATGGGGACTGTTTAAACAATGACGGGGACGCAGGAAGGAAAGGGCACTTGAAAGAGCTGGCTGTCCCGAGGAAGGGACTTGGCGGCCCCTCCCGTGGGCGCTCACAGCACCCTGGGGTGTCCTGCCCCCACGCCCTGTGCTTGGAGACACTGTGGTTCCAGAGGGAAGCCTGGAGCGGGGGAGGGACGCCAGAGGAATGCAGAGGCAGCTCCGCCCCAGTCCGGAGACAAGACCCCCCCAGCTTCTCTGCCTTCTGTTCTTTTTTTTATTGAGACAGAGTCTTGCTTTGTTGCCCAGGCTAGAGTGAGTGCCATGGTGTCAGCCTAGCTCACAGCAACCTCAAACTCCTGGGCTCAAGCGATCCTGCTGCCTCAGCCTCCCGAGTAGCTGGGACTACAGGCATGCGCCACCATGCCCAGCTAATTTTTTCTATATATATTAGTTGGCCAATTAATTTCTTTCTATTTATAGTAGAGACGGGGGTCTTGCTCTTGCTCAGGCTGGTTTCGAACTCCTGACCTCAAGCAATCCACCCGCCTCGGCCTCCCAGAGTGCCGGGATTACAGGCGTGAGCCACCGCGCCTGGCCTGCCTTCTGTTCTAAAAGCCGCTCTGGGCAGGGACCTGAGTGTTTCCCTGTCCCCCTCCCTGGGCACCTGAGAAACAGGACTGTAAAGAAAGAGCCCTTCTCTCGTTCTTCCCCAGCCCACTATGGTTTTACGCCTCGCCATTCCCACGATTTGCTGTTGTGTTACGATGAACTCTGAAATCTTTCTCCTACTCGCTGTCCCCGACATCCTGTGACCTCATGGAACATCTCTGTACACACGGCTTAACGGGCTGGCCGCCTCCTGGGGCCTGACCCGCCCTGCAGCCCTCGGCTCCCGGCTAAGTGCAGGCGTGTGGGTCTGGCCCCTGTGCTGTCAACCAAGGAGCAGGTGTGGGGGCCTGGCGGTGGGCAGAAGCCCAAGAACGGCAAAAACAGGAGCCGAGGCCTGCCAGCCAGGGCACCTCTGTTTCACTTCACATACATGTGGTTTCATGTCTGGGGCTCCTCTGCCCTTAAGAAATATGCAAACTTTATAAGATGCACTTAGAATTGGGAAGAACTTACCTTGGAGAGAAGCCTGAAGCTCACCCAAGGGCCAAACTCCCAGCGCCTCCAGCCTCCAGCCCCCTGAGTTGGGTCCAGGGACGCGGCCCCTAGAAGCAGAGCTGACACCGTGGTTTGCTCCTCGGAAGCCAGGCTCCTGTCTCCACCCCAGCCTTTGCCCTCACCTGCCTGCACGTTGTCGGCCCTTTCTCTCCCGGCTCTCTCTACCAAGGGCCACCCCCAGCTCACGGTTACCCCGGAAGCCACAGGGCTTATGGCTTATGGCTCCTCACTGAGCCCAGGTTTTCAGGGCGACCCACCTTATAAGCATCTCCATGTGGAGGCAGAGTCAGTGCTCACTCAGGGCAAAAGGGACACCAGCTGTGACAGAACAGTGTCCAGTCCAGCCCTGCCGCGGGCATCAGGAAGGGCGCACTCTCCCCTGGGAGACTTTACAACTGGGATAAAGATGGAGTTATCTAAAGTACTGTGGTCATACTCATCCAACCACAGACTCAGTGACAGGCCCGCAGTAGGGGTGCGGGCCTTGCTCCTGCCTGACTCAGAGGTGGTGACATCTCTAACTGACACATGACAACCACTAACTCTAGAACCCGAGAGGGGAGGTGGGCCAGGCTAGCGCTGGCACTTGTACTCACCAAACTTTGTTTTAGTTTTAGGGATACTGAATAATTCTTCCCCCAAAACTCTGCACTTGATGGCTGTCCTGTTCCTGGTCCTCAGCCTGTTCGCCGCGCTGCTGAGTTCCGGGCTCACCTTCTACAACAGCATCAGCAACCCCTACCAGACGTGCCTGGGCCCCGTGGGGGTGTACACCTGGAACGGGCTCTGCGGTGAGTATCCCGGAAGCCTCGGGCTCCACGGAGAACCGCACCTGCCAGTCTCCCTCTCTCTGCCCCTCCTCCCACCCGCGAGCACCTACAGTCACCTTCACACGTGGAAACTGTGAGAACCTGGCTCTGATGCTGGGGTCTGGGGCGGTTTTTTTTTTTTTTTTGGTCAATTTATAGCATTTATTAAGCATCTCTGGAAACAGAATTCTGTTTTAAATTCAATGTCTTATCACATAAGCCAGGCTTTGCTTTTGAGAATCTAATATAAGGAACCCAACAAAATGCACAAAAAGTCAACAGAAAATCCACTAGGCTCCTGCTTTGTGCTTAATTCCAAACTAGGCTCCATGTTGTATGTGGAAGCACACAGGTGCACACACCTGCACACACCTGCACACACCTGTACCTGTGCACACACTTTGCTTTTTTCTTCCATGTTACAAGAACCATCTTGGGCTCCAAACAGGACACGTCTACATGGTAGTGCCACAGAACCACAAATAATGTCAGTGAAGAGAGTCTGGGGCTGATACCGTTCTTGGGAGCTGCCTGTGAGCCCAGGGTGTTGCTTGGTTATTTCGCATGTCTCGTAGCAGGGTGCTGGGTGCGCGTGGAGCCCAGATGGGAAGTGGATCCAGCTTTGACTCCCTGTGTTTTGGGCTCTCGCTGGGCTTGGCCAGGGCCCTGCAGCCATCACATCTGCCCAGAGGCAGGGCCAGTGGGGCTCCTCTGCCCTCCCAGGCTGCCTTCAAGGGCTTGGCCCTGCGGGCAGCCAGGTTTCTCCTGCTTTGTCCCTCTCTCTGCCAAGGACACTGCCCACCTTGGAGCTGAGGTTGGGGCTGGCTCAGCCCCAGGTGTGAGTGGGGCAGGACTACATTCCTGGAAGAAAAGCCGGCCCTGGTACCAGAGCAGAGGGCCAGATGTGGGGCTGGTGGAACCCAGAGGTCCGGCATTGCTGTGTCCACAGCCTGCAGGCCAGAGCCGGCCACCGTCTTCCACGGGCCGTGGCCTCCCCACCTCTTTTCCGCGCAGCTGGGTGTGAGCTGGCTCTGCACATGGCAGGCGCCCGATGCCTGTGTGTGGAGGAAACATGAAACACGGAGGCCAGACAGCTTCCCCCCAGCCCTGCCTACTTCTAGCAACAAAGAATTATTTGACAAGGAGAGAATTCCTGCCACATTCCTCCCCCGGCTCAGGGGCAAGTTCTAACACACAGGAAGAGGCTAGGAGGTGGGCAGAAGAACAATCGGAGAGGTTGTCCTGTTCTGACATGGGCCTGGGGGGAGGCTTTTGTGCAGCTTTGGCCTCTCAAAATGCCCCTTGGGGCCTCTTGGTCCTCATGCTGTGACAAGCCAGCCTTTGCCCTGAGTTGCCCTTTGGGGACCCTGAACTTTGTAAGAGCTCTGAGCATGGAGGGAACTTAGTGAAAACTGCTTCCAGGAGGCCCAGCCCATACAAGGGCTGTGTACAGATGCCGTTGACTGCGATGCACCCTTGCCTTGGGCCATTGGAGCGGCAGGGCAGGTGGGGGCAGGGCAGGCAGACTCCCGGGAGTCCTGCGGCCAGAGGGTAGAGCTGCAAACCCCGCCAGGCCCCCTGAACAAATGCTCTGGGCTGGCAGGCGCTGGGTGGGGAAGGAAGTGGGTTTCCCAGCCTGCTTCTGACATTGTGCTTTGAGGAAAAAACAGCAGCGTCACCTCCCAGGGTCCCGTGCCGGCCGAGCGCAGCCCACCATCTGTGCCATGCTGGTGTGACAGCCCCTGGCAGCAGCGGGTAAACCATGGACTGAGAGGAACCAGAGGGCCCGTTGCAGACCGTGTGTTCTAAATACGTTCGTGCCTCAGCCCAGGAGCCAGAGAGCAGTGACGTAGCAGGTCACACAGCCTGATGGTCGCAGGCGGGGACAGAGGCTAGTGTCCCCAAGCCTTCAGGGGCTCCTCATCTATCCCAGGTCTTCCTCCTGCCCCTGGTAACTGCCCCCCCATTCCTGAAATCTGGAGAAGCCGTGCAGTTAGGGGCTCTGGGCATCTCGTCCCTGAAAGGGACTCGAGTTAGCATTTCCCGGCTGTGTGTCGGCCCCTCCCGCCTGGAATCAAAGCTCTGGGCAGCCCACTTTGGAAAAAGCATTTAGTCCTGTATTCATCCTGCCCCTTTGTGATTAAGCTTTTATAAGAAACTTCACAAGAGGAAAATGAAGGATAATTAAGGCCGTGAGGCACCCAGAGAGCGTCAGAGGGCCGGGGCTTTTGTATGTGCAAATTATTAAGAAATAAAACCATGACGGTGAGGATGAAGGTCTGTCATCAAGGACTGTTAACATTCTCCTCACACGAAACCCCTCTAATTAGGGCCTTTTGAAGGACCGTTTGGACAGCTTCCCTGGGTGTGGGGTACAGCAGGACACATTTGATGCCAAGACGCCCATCGGGTACAAGTCTGGGGATGAGAAGTCCTAAAGGACCTCCGACTGGGGGTTCCCCCGACGGCCACCCACGCACGGTCAGACCAGCTGGACGAGATGGCTCAGCTGCCTCCTCTCGAGTCTGCTGGAGAGTTGTATGATTCACATGCCATCTGTGACCCATGAAAGCCTACAAGTCAGTGGTTATTAGTATGTCCCCAGACGTGTGAATTTCAGAATCTTTTTTCATCATCTCAGAGAGAAACCCCATGCCCTCGGCCATCACCCCTCCCAGCCCCCTCCCAGCCCCAAGCACCTGGGAATCTGCTTTCGTCCCCAGCTCAGCCCCTTTGGGAGGTGAGGACAGAGGCCCCGAGAAGCCACTCGGCACGCCCTGCTCTCTTTGTGACTCCAGAGCTACATTCTTCTAACTGGACCAAGAGGCTCTCCAAACTCTGCAAACATTTAGAGAACTAGAGAATGTTCTCTACTAGAGGGCGTGGTGAAGAATGAAAAACAGAGGATTAAAAAAAATAAATTCTCTTCTAAAATAAGTTTAGTAGGGAGATTTTTCCTGGTTAAACGCTGTGCCCATGGCGTCATATGGAATGAACCTCAAGCTCCAGAGCTGGCATTTGTGGCTCTCCAGGGCTGACCTATCTCCACGTCCAGTGCTGGGGACACTGGGGACCTTTCCCAGGCAGCGGAGCTACCTCTTACAGTCCTGGACGCTGCCCGCTCACTGCCCACCTGGGTCTCTGTTGAAGCTGCTCCTTCCACCTGTGATGCTGAGTCCTCCCTCAGCCTTCCCGAGTCTTGCCCATCCACCCAGACCTCCCCGGACATGCCTGCGGACTCTCCTATCCACTCACTCCGTCACCCAGCACACCTGCTGCACACCCTTCCCCGGAGGGCGGGCGATTTATTAGATCAGTCACACAGCAGGTACTTCTGCAATGATTTGAGCTGGAAGTTTGCTCTTGTTCACACACAGCCCTGCACAATCTTCAGCACTTCGTGCCTAGAAATCTGGTCTGCATCTTAACATTTCTTTCACGCTCTTACTAATGCTTAAAACAGCGTAGACGCCAGTGTGGATATTCCACGAATGCCCGTAAGAGCGTGTGTTCCATAAAGAAAATGCGTGACGCTGAAAGGTGTATCACCAGGTCATTCACGACACTTGATTGTCTTTTCAGCACTGTTGGTTCTCGTGGCCATGATGCTGTTCGTGGGCAACACACAGTCCAGCCAGCTCTCAGAGGTGCTGCTCCAGACCCTGTATCCCACGGTCGCCAGTCAAGGGATGACCCACCGTTACGGACACTCGTTCTGGCTCATGCTGCTCGTCCTTCTCCTAAACACCGTCACCGTGGTCATCGTCATTTTCTACCAGAGGGCCAGGTACCAGAGGAAGCAGGAGCACAGGAAGCCCATGGAGGTGGCCCCGAGGGACGGAATTCTGTTCTGAGTTCCGCCTCTCGCCGCTCGGTGACATGCCTGTTCGGTCGCCGGTCAGCTTACCCGGACAGTCGGCGTGGTGAAGTGACCCTCACTTGTGACAGCTTTTGTGTTTCGTGACTTTATGTTCTTCGTAGATTCTGTGCCCCTGAGGAAAGTTTTTCCCACGAGCTTGGGGAAAGCAAGTGGGAAAAGCGGTCAGTCTCTGTAGTAGTAGAGGGATTCCGAGGATGTTGGACCCTCCCGGCCTGGTCTCGCCTCTGACATAATAAAGGTTTATGTTTGCACCTTTCCTTCTCATCGTCGGAGCACTGTGGCACCTGTGATCTCCTTCTCCTCAGGAGGGGCGTGCATTTTTATTCCACTCTGTGAGTGGAGACTCCCAGGTACGGACAGATCGGAGCTTGTCCTTCCAGCAGGACCAGGTGCTGCAGGCAGGGCAAGGGACTTCAGAGTAAACGGCTTGGCCCTGGGGACCCCCAGTGGCTGACATGACTCACGCCCAGTGGCGGGTGAACGTGCTGATGTGTGACCCTCAAACACATTTCTGAGGTTCCGAGATGAGGTTTATGAAAGAGAGATTAGAAATGAGAAGATCAGAGAAAGATAAAAATTACAGCCCTGTGGTCTATAGGCCAAAGAGGCTAAACCTTATGGTTTTTTGGTTTAACAGGATTTTGGTGAATTCAGTCAAAATGGAAGTGAAACATTGCAGCAGGTCCTAGCAACCACCCCATCTGCTTTGTTCCTGCGGTGTAGACGTTGGTGGTGCTGGTCAGAGGGGAGGGGACCACCCACCAGCAGACTCCTGCCCGGCCGGAGACTGAGGCAGGCTGGGGGCAGAGTGCCGCAGCAGGCCGGCGCTCCCTCCCACACCAGGGCGGGGCAGACACGGGACACAGGGCCGGGCACTCCTGCGGGAGCAGCCTGCGTGGACACAGCTCCTGTCTTCTTGAGAAGACAGTGGGCAACCAGGAAAGTTTTTAAAAGGCACCAAAATGGATTCAGTCCACTCTGCCAGTAGGATATCTTCCTAGGAAATCACTTTGACAATGTTTTGAGCCTGGCTATTCCACAGGTCAGCCAGGTTGAACACTGATAGGGTTCTGAGTGATTACCTTTCACGTCTTGATGGAACCGTAGCCAAAAGGAGCAGCATTTCCTAGGTGTAAATTTGCAGAGCAGCAGCTCTTTGGACAAAGAATATATCACTTATGAAGCTCTCAGGGCCTAATGACCTTCTTACTTATGATTTTTTTTAACATACTTTCTTAGAAATAATATTTTCCATTCAAGAAATGTGCATTGGGTCTATGCCACGTGGCTAGCACAGTGCAGCTAACGGGTATCTGCTCCCCTGGAGCTCACTGTTGGGCAGTCAGGACAGACATTCAAAAGAGCAGTTACTAAGTTTCACTTAAAACAGGTACTTAGCCGCAAAATTGTGCTTGTTCTTTGGAAGGTCAGTTCTCTATTACCTCCCACTCTCAAGCCCTACCAATTCAAAATTACTTTGAATAGTAACTTATCATGAAACTCTGAACATATTTTAAAATATCTTCTGAGCATATTTAAAAATATCTCATCAACAGTGAAGGTTTTCTAAGTTCTTTGAATCTATACCAGAAACAGCTATGTTCTTTACAGGTTTAAATTTTATATTCGATTTTGATAATGTGGTAATAAGTGATAAAGAGGAAGAGACACAGGTAACAAACACAAACGGCATCGTATGATGAAAAGAGCACTTCAGTTATTCATCGCAGCGTTCACGCACAGCTTGGTTTCCTCCCGGTACAAGTTGTCTTAATCCTTATATCACAAATGACCTTCAAGGATACATTTGAAACATAGGAGTCGAGAATGGCTCTCTTAATCTGGCTGGAGGCAGAAAGTGGTGAAACTAAAGTGCATAGTCAGTAGGAATCCTGTTAAGGAAGAATGAGACTTTGTGCTGTCCACAAGCACAGGTGGCATTGAAGGGCACGGCACGGCCTCCTTGTCCCAGCCTACAGGATGGGTCTTTCAGTGACCATCCATGGCGCAGTGAGGCAGACTAACATGGTTTTCAAAGAAAAAATTACCGTTTGGATAGTAATTTGCTATTTTAAAACTATTTAATAAATGCGCCTTATCTTATATTTGGTGTAATGGAGTCACCTGGAACACTGTTTTGCAGGAGCCTGAACTTTCTGTAGAATTAGAATGTCTCACGGGCCAATGACATGACCCCTAACTAACCTCATCTTGTTACGAGGAGCTGGGTTCATCCCTATGTGCAAAATAAATAAGTTATGTAGATTATTATGCTCTTCATATAGTCTCTGGTGATTTCTTTGGAGAAAGCAATGCTTTACGCGAAGGTCAAAGTGACTGGGCAGCGAGCTGAAGTTTGGGAAGCACATCGGAGGTAGGAGGTGACCTCCAGGGAAGCTTTGCTACCGTCACTGGAACTGTGTTTGATCATGGCAACTAACCCTATGGCTTAGGCAGGGCAGGGAGCATCGTCTCCCTGGAGATGACGCTTCACGGGACATAAAGAGCCATCCTTCAGCGGCCTCGCCTGGCCGTGCACGACCGGCCCCTCGGAGGCTGCGCTGGAGTGGCAGGTCCACACATCAGAGGCCTCGCACCTTCCGAGGCTGCTCAGCCTCTCAGAGGCCAGGAAGCTGCAGATTCTGCAAGGGTGGGTGGGTGCCCAGCAACGTTCCAGAATGGGCTCCCCCTGCCCTCCCCACACCTGCCCAGCCCTCCTCTTTCTCTTACGCCAGAACCAGACAGTCAGCGTAGACGTGAAGCCAGGTTCCCAGATGCCTAAGCTGTTGTCTGTCTACACCCTGGTTGGGGACACAGGCTCGGCGTTTGGGCGTCAGGGATGGCTCAGAGTCAGGGGCCTTCTGACACTGACACTCCGGCCTGGAGAGAAGCCGGGGCTTTTGGCCCCTGCACCCTTCTGGACTCTTCTGCCCCAGGGGCTCGGGCAGATGAGGTCCCTCGGCCAGCGGCGTGGAAGGCCGACCCTCACGACGACTGAGGGTGTGTCTGCTCTCTACCCTTGGCCCTGCCCCTCCCCAGAGGCCCCCTCCTCCCAGGACCCAGGCGCACAGCGGAGGCTCCGTGGCAGCTGCTCTGGCACCTCGCAGTGGTGAGAAGCCAGCAGTTGCCGCCACTCTCTGGGCTTGCCTTTCCTCATGAATAAAAAATAAACTGTAAATAACAGAAGCGACAATCAGTGTAGGATTAAGCAGGGGAAGTTCTGGAGTCGGGCCGCCTGGGATCTGCTACTCATGACTCAGAGAAATAACTTAATCTCAACGAGCCTCATCTGCGGGGTTTTAAGCATCTGTGAAATGGGGCAACAGTGGCCGGTTAGTGCGCGGGGCTGCTGTGAGAGTGAACAAGGTGACCGTGCCCTTGAGAACTGAGGGCCACGCTCCTCCTTCACAGAGCTGCAAGGCTGAGACCAACGCCACCACCCTCAGCCACTGCAGGCCACATCAGTGCTTTTGTCCTGTGAACACACAAGCAATAAACTAAAAGCATAAGCCCAGAGCGGTTAGTGGACTTGCTGAGGAGTGGGAGGCTGGAAAGCGGCAAGCCAGAACTAAAACCAGGGCCTTTGCTCCTGGGGTTTGATCCGTTCCACAAACACTTGTGCATCCAGGGCGGGGAAATGCGGGGGGCGGAGGCAGGGATGCAAAGACCTCTGTCCCAGACGGGAAGTGTGGCTTTCCTGGTGTGCCCCACAGCAGCTAAAAGTCTCACCCCTTTGTGGATGTCACTGTGGGTCTTGCTCATTCAGAACAGAAAGAAGCAGCTCGCTCAGACAAAGCTTCTGATCTGTTTCCGATAAATCCGCAGGCGGCCCGGATGCTACCCAAATTGGGGACGGAGGAGGACTTTGCGGTCCTTCAGCGAGAAAGCTGAGTCTGGGGTGCTCCTGGTGACTGGGGCGCTGGGTTATATTAAAGCTGTGCCGGAGAGGGAACAGAGACACGTGGGATGCCCGGGCAACTTCAGGTGGCACTAAAGGTGCCATAGACACAAGGGCACCCTTTGTCCTGCTGGCAGAGCCGCCGGTTCTACGGTCACTGTGCTCCTGCTGTGGGTTCTCCTGCCGTCCGAAGACTGAAAAATAACTACAGTATTGGCTAGGATTTCAGACGATGTCCCGGTTTAAAAGGAAAAAAAGGATTTGTATTCATGACAGGCTTTAGATGGTGAAAGTTTTATATTCAAAATGTCTAAATGTTTAGTAAAGAAAGAAAAGTTTAGGCAGATATGCATTGTGTTTTATGCCTATTCATTTTAAACTGCTTTGAAGAAGTGCACCCCTCCTACGTCTTGGCTCCCCTCCTGCCAAGAGGAGGGCAGACTTTTTATTCTTAACCTTGACCCTTGGTGGAATGACCCGCTCGTCTGTCTACCCTGAAACACATCACAGCTACAAAGGGTTCAGCTCATACAAATCAAATCCCAGTTCCCATAGGGGAGCTCCTCCCCTTCTCCTTCGCTGCGGAGACACGGCGGATCGCACCCAGGATCTTCCGAAACAGAGAGCGGGTCCTGGTCGTCACGGCGCTGCCAGCGGCGGCGACCACAGCCACTAATGTTTGCTGTTCTCCGCGAGCCAGGCCTCAGGTGTGCCCCCCGCAGGTGCTGTACAGTGAGTCTGCACTGAATCCTCACAAGCCTGTGTGTGCTTTACAATTAACCCCATCTTATAGATGAGCCACTGAGGCTGAGACGGGCTAAGTGGAGTGTCATCGTCCCACGAGGGAGAGGCCTGGCAGAGGTTCCAACGTTCCAGCGCAGACCCGCCTGCCCCTGTCTCCTGGGAGGCCCCTGGCCGGAGCCCATAACCTGACAGTGGCGCCGTGTGTATGCATAAAAGGGCTGTGAAAAGTCTGCAGGGCACATCCAAGTGCCAGACCTTGGCCTCCATCGGCTGCCCCCAGGCCTGTGTCCCATTGAGTAACCGAGTGTGCGGATTCTTGTAGTACATAATTCACTTTCTATATTTTTTTGGTGGGCTCCATTATGTTTTCACAAAACTCTAAAACCATAGAATAGTTTGCAATACACATTTATGTTTACTAATGAGAGATAGGGCCTAGCTCTGTCTCCCAGGCTGGAGTTCAGTGGCACAATCATAGCTCACTGTAACCTCAAACTCCTGGGCTCGAGCAGTCCTCCCACCTCAGCTTCCTGAGCAGCTGGGACTACAGGTGCATGCCAGCGTGCCCAGCTAGTTTTTAACAATTTTTCTTTAGAGATGGGGGTCTCGCTAAATTGCTTAAGTTGGTCTCAAACTCCCATCCTCAAGAGATCCTCCTACCTCAGCCTCCCAATATGCTGGGATTATAGGTGTGAGCTACTGCACTGATCCCTACATATATATGAGTGTGTGTATATATATATATATGAGTGTGTGTATGTGTCTATGTGTGTGCATATATATATATGAGGGTGTGTGTATATATATATGAGTGTATGTATATATATGAGTGTGTGTTTATGTGTCTATGTGTGTGCATATATATATGAATATGTGTATATATATATGAGTGTGTGTATGTATCTATGTGTGTGCATATATATATATGAGTGTGTGTGTATATATATGAGTGTGTGTGTATATATATGAGTGTGTGTGTATATATATATGAGTGTGTGTGTATATATATGAGTATGTGTGTATATATATGAGTGTGTGTGTATATATATATGAGTGTGTGTGTATATATATGAGTGTGCGTGTATATATATGAGTGTGCGTGTATATATATGAGTGTGTGTGTATATATATGAGTGCGTGTGTATATATATGAGTGTGTGTGTATATATATATGTATATATACACATATATATTGGTTTTCAAGAGCTTTCCCTGAGTCAACGGGAAGTGTGTTCAGTTGCATGGAAGCCAGCTGTGTGGCAAGTGCAGAGCCTCCTCCTTCCGGGTGTTGCACACACAAGCCAGGTGCTGCTGTAGCAGAAGCTCCGGCAGGAGGGGGTCCCCAAGACCCTGCAGCATGCAGCACCGCACTTTGCCTTGAGGGAAATCTGCTCGTCACATGCTCTCCGGATCCAAAGGACTGACTCCTGTTGGTTTATTCTTAGGCTGAAACACGCCATAATTTTCTTTGTTTCTATCTTTCAATGCAGGAAAATCAGATAAGAAAGAAGGAGGAATAATGACTTTTCAAGCTGCAGAAGACTTTTAAAAAAGCTACTCTGGGTTTTAATCGCATCTCCATCTTGACCCAAGGTGATCATGCAGCTTTGTCACCAGCAATGTTCAGGTCTACCCGCTGTTGAGGACAGTGGCTTCCAGAATGACTACTATGTCAGTTAGACTATTCCCCCCCACTCCCCGGTACAAAATCACCTCCCATCTCTGTGTTTGTTTAGTTTCCGAGTTCTCCTAAGTGCCAGGAGGATCTCTAGGCAAACAAATGCTGTCTTCCCTTGCTGGGTTTTCCCCATCTTTATCTCTCTGCTGTTTGGACACTCATTTGTAGAAGGCCATGTCCCGCTTCTAAGTTGCCAATGCATGTTCACATGAACCTAAAACCACCCAGACAAACTTCCTGGCTTCGTGCCTTCTTTCAGCAAAGCACGAGATCCTGTCTGGCACTGGGTGCTATGCTAAGTGCTTGAAAGACAGAGACGAAAAGGTGAGAAAGACAGTCACAGGATGAGATGTGCTTACACATCCCACCCTAGTTCTGACGACGACCAGGAGATTGTCCTATAAAGAGAGGGGAGAGGACATTCTGGCCCCAGCCCTGGGAACCTCTCTTTGAGAACTACTGTTTGACCCAGTTTACAAGGCATGAAGGAAAACAGCCCCCTTGACTCGAGAGCCCTGTCCCGGAACAGCAGTCCACAATCTGGTCACCAGTCATGGTTCTCAACTGGCTGATTCCAGAGACTGAGTAAATCCACCTGCAGAGTAAGGAGGTTTTCCTCTCTTGAGGATGTCACCTTCAGCTCCCAAGGCAATTCCTAAAGCTGTTTTGAGTAACACTCACATGTTGAAATGGATGGACAGTCTTCCATAGTCAAATAGGAGCAGTCTCCAAGTTTCAGATAGGTTTCCAAATTCGTTTTTGTGATGCAACGACACAGAACTTTATGGGAACAGTATCATAAAAGGAAGCTCCGGATCCCAAGACGGTGTCTGTTTGCAACTGAGAATCTGCGTCTTAATAAAACCTCCGAAACTGACGACCGCGTCTTACTCTGTGTGTGGAGAGTGACACTGCATGCGGAGCCTGGACATAGGAGCAAGTGGTCGCACCCACATAACGGGACGTGATGGAGCAACTGAAACGATGCCCGAGAAGGTGAGACGTACAACACGGCGTTGCGTGAAGAATTGGGAGAGGGATCGTGAACACAGGCGTCTTTGGGGGGTGAGGGGTACTAGGTTTTATTTCTTCCTTACTCTGTCCTGTATGTCTAAATGAAAAAAAAAAAACCCTCTATACGGACACCGCCTGTGTAGGCTCTGCACTAAACAGTTCCCCAGTTCTGCGTGGACACCGGCTGGGTCCTGCAATTCCGTTAACTGCTGACGCTCTCTGCCTGGAGTTGGGGCAGACTCCTCAGGTTAAAGGGCTCAGTCCCACGAGAGTCCCCCGATGCAGATGCCAATCATGGGGTGCTGGGGCCCCAGGCCGCTCACACTCTGCCCATCTGGGCTACACATCGGGGGTTCCCACCGCCCCCCTCGGGTTTGATATTAATAATTTGCTATAACAGCTCACAGAACTCAGGGACACGCTTTGCTTACCCTCCCCAGCGTGTTACCAGGATATCATTCCAGACACAGCCCCACGGAGGAGGTGAGGGCAAGGCACTGCGGGGTGGTGGGGACACAGGCTTCCCTGCCACCTCCAGGCACACCATCCTCCCAGCCCTCAGTGAGCTCACCTGCCCAGAAGCTCTTTGAACCCCATCATTTAGGGGATTTATGGAGGCCACATTATGGAAGCATGATCAGTGACACCTTTGGCCATTGTTGACTAAGTCAATCCCTGGTGTGTCTCCCTCCCTGCAGATTAGGGACGGCGGGGAGGGGGGAGGGTGGACATCCCAACCCTAGTCATGCCTTGGTCCTTCTGAGCTGCCTGCTGGCTCCCAGCCAGCAGGCAGCTCAGCATACAAAAGACACCCTCACCACTCTGGAGATTCCAAGGGTCTTAGGAGCCCTTGTGTCGGGAACTGGGGACTGCGACTAAATATTATAACAAAAGATGCACCTGTCATCCCTATCACGCAGGTGAGGAACCAGGGACAGAGACCAGACCAGATATATATTTCTTGTTATGTCCCAATTTCCTACAATCAGCACATATCACTTTTATATTTAGAGACAACAGCCGACATTTTTCTTTTTAAGAAGGAAGAGACAAGAAAATGGGGAAAATCAGCCCCACTTATCATGGGGTCTGCAGGTCTCAGAGTGGTAGCCAGAATCACAGAGAGAAGGTAAAATTGGAGCCGTAAAGTGCGCTGGGTTTGATTCCAACTGCAAAACCGGGTAACGGTGGGACAAACCACCCCTTACCGCAGAGGTGTCATCAGGACAAAATGAGATCATGGAAACCATTAATTGCGAGGCAAATGCTGGCTGCACCTGCGGCAGACATAGCACGGCTCCCCCTCGCTAACTTACTGTAATCTCCGGTGTCAAGTGGTGTCTTCCAAGATGACCCTGGAAGCTTTCCAGTTTTAGCGGGGCAGTCAGGCTCTTTGGACCCACTCACCCAAGGAGGGCAAGGGGAGCTTGGGCAGAAAGAAGCCCCCAAGGCTACTGTGTGCGCTATCCAGGGAGGTTTGTAGGGAAGCCACGAATTGACCAGCGGTCCCTGCATGGGGTGGGAGGGTCAAGGTCAAGGTTAAGGTTGGGTTAGAGTTAGGGCCAGTGGTCCAGTGGCCAGTGGTCCTTGGGTGGGGTGAGAGGAAGAGACGGGGACTTCCAACGAACCAGCTATGTGACCTTCAGCTGTAACTTTTCCTCTTCGGGCCTCAGTTTCCTTTTTCACGTAACAGAGGAGCTTCCTGATCCACGAGTTTACTGTAGATCTAAACGTCTAAGATCCGGTCACATTGCATCTTTCACAAGGGTCTGGAGAAGGCGATTCCGGTGGGTTTTCTTGCTCCTAGTCATCATGTTGCATTGCAGCTCGTTTTGGGGACTAAAAAGAATGGGCTTACTCTAGCCGGGCACGCTGCAGACGGATGGGCCGCATTTGGGGTCATTTATCCTCTAGATGAGGACAGGTTCTGGCAATGAAGGAAGAAGAAGAGCCCCTGCGGACAGCCAGCCAGCGGCACGCGCCCCTGCTCTGCAGGCTCCCCGGCCACTTAGGACAGACCACGGCACTGTTTGTCACTCCCCGACAACTTAATGCAGGTCGGGGAGGGGCGATCTCTGCCCAGGCCAGGAGGAAGATAGATCAAGCTTTTCAAAGGCCACTTGTTTGAGCTGTTGGCGCTGTGAGCATGCAAAGCGTGGGCCTTGTCCCTTCCAGGGACCCAATCTGAGCAGCAAGGGTATCTAACAGCCACCTCCAAAGGAGATGCAGTGAAAATGGAACAAGACAGCTGCGGATATTTGAGACCACAGTGCAGTGGTGGTGACGCAGGGAGGGAGTTTCTGCAGGGAAGGGCTCGCTGGCCCCGCAGGTGCGGACGGGAGAATTCACGGCAGCCCCTGCAATTCCTCTGAGCAGCGTGCAGACCAGAGACTCGGGAAAAGCTGACCAATAAATGGGCTTCTCATGGCCGGGACACCTGCTCCCAGGGACAATCCCGCTGTCATACCCAAGACCCTCAGTTGGGTGGAACGCTGCTGACTACACTACAGAGCGCTCACGCTTAGCCCCATTCCGTCTGCACCAAAATATTCTGATGCCCTTCAACCAAAGTGAATGCAGCGCCGGCATTCGGGGGCGGGATCTAGCGTTGGCATCCACGGCTGCTGCAGCCTGGCGTCCAGCCTGCCCGCAAAGGAGGCGGGCGTGGCCAGCAGCTGCCACACGCTCATCCTGTGCGGTGACTCGGGAGAAGACGGAAAGGATGAGCGCCTTCTCCCCGACAGAGCTGAGGAACGGGCCATCTACCACCAAATTAAAGCGTCAACTCATATCAGATTAGAAAAGCGCTGGGCAAAGCCTCCCACTCTGCCTCCCAGAAATCCACGGACGGAGGCTCGGGCCCCGGATGCCTTCCCCACGAGGCCGGCAGGGAAGCCCTGCGGGAGGGTGAAGCAGCAGGCACTGGGAGGCCCTGGTGCACCTGCGCCTCCTGCTTCTGTCCCCACTCAGCAACCTGCACTGGGGACACGGCGGGAGCGACGTCAGGGCTCCCGGGCTGGAATTGGGCAGTGGGCTGAAGCACTTTCCTTATATTCTTTGAAATAAAGAGGAACAAGAAACATTTTATTTATTTATTTACTTTTGTCAAAATATATCATTGTTTTCTCCCGGCACATCTGTGTAAACAGCCCCGTCAGCTAAGCGCCCCTGCGAGAGATGTGCTCACAGAAACAGACCAAACCCTAAGCTAAATGATGCAGATAATAGAAGTTGATAAAAGAAACGTTTTACAAAGTGCATGTTCGGGCATTACGCTGCCGTACAGAAAGCAGCCAAGTGGGGTCTCACCTCCCGGGCTTCGGGGTCACACAGCCCCAGGGACGACCCAGCTCTGCCCCGGCAGTGGTGGGCTCTGTTCGGTGGCCCCTCCCACATCCGGGGACACCCAGAGGACAGGGGGTGTTGCCCTTGGGTCTCCCTCAGGCTGCTCGATTTCCTCCTGTAACAGGGGGTGGTGCTGGCAGTGTCCCTGGGGATGTTGTTAGGAGGTGACAGGAGAAGGTCCCAGGGCAGGGCCCTGCCCAGGGCACACAGGTGACATGGAAGCTATCTTAGTCCCTTTGGGCTGTTATAACAGAACGCCACAGACTGCGCGTCTGAAACAGTGGAAACTCATTGCTCACAGCTCCGGAGGCTGGAAAGTAAGATCGAGAGGCTCCAGCCAACCTTGGGGCATCACCACGGGGCCGTGTGTGAAAGACTCTGCCTTGGGAGGGGCTGTCGGGGCTGGAGGCCGAGCTGGGAATCGCCCCGGTAGCCCCGAGCGGGCCGGGAGGCCTGGCTGTGCCCAGGCTGACGGACACCTCCCCTGTCCCAAACGCATCACTGTCATTCTAATCGGGAAGAAGAGTAAACAAAACGTTTTTAAACAAAGTACAAGCATACAGAAAATAAAGAGAGCAATATGCCAAACACCCGTATTCCCCCCACTCAGAATCCGCCATGAGAAACGTCCGTGCTCAATGTCAGTATCTCAAGGTCGTCATCTACCGGGGAATTGGACTCGAAACCACAGTGAGACGCGGATTCGCACGGCTCGTCTGGCTGGAACCCAGAGGTCAGGCCGCAGCGAGCAGGTGCAGGCCGTGGAGAAGTGAGAGCGTGTTCATGGCTGACGGGAGCGCCAGCTGGGGCGACCGCTTTGGGAACCGGCCGGCAGTCCCTCCGGCCGTTACACCATCACCGCGTGACCCAGCAGTGCCGTCCCTAGGCACCTGCCCGAGAGGACCCAGACCGTGTCTGCAGAAACCTGGTACACGGGTGTTTCTGGAAGCGTCATCCACGCCGGCCAAAAGGCGGGGGCGGCCCAGACGCCCGCAGCCGCCCTGGTGGCAGACGCCGTTCGGCTGTGGAACGAGCGCGGCGCTGGCAACCTCGGCCATGGGGACGCTCGCAGGCGGTCTGGACGGAAGGGGCCTGTCCTGGAAGGTCGTGGAAGGTCGCGGAAGGTCGTGGAAGGTCGTGGAAGGTCATGGAAGGTCGTGGAAGGTCGCGGAAGGTCGCATGCCATATGATTCCATCCACAGGAACCGCGCAGAACTGGGGAACCGGGAGAAATAGAACGTAGATTAGAAGTTGCTCGAGGGCCGCGGGGGGAGACAGGGGAGTGACGGCTAAAGGGGCCAGGTTTCCTCGTGAGGTGACAAGTGTCCCAAAGTGGTGGTCACGGCTGCACAAATCTATGAAAATACTGAAAATCATCGAACTGCACACTCAATATAGGTGAACGGTAGGTGAGTTGAATAAAGCTATTTTTAAAGTGTTGGAACAGAGAATATAATCTTCCTGCATTGTTTAATGGACAATTGGAATGGTTTATATCTATGGCGCGCAGCACGGTGTTTCTGTATACGCAGGTAGTGCGACGGCTAAATGGAGTAATGAACACACGCGCTCCCTCCCATCCTTATCATTTTGGGGGTGAGAACATTTAAGGTGTACTCTCGGCAATATTCACGTGTGTGATATGTTGTTAGTAACGACAGTCACCATGCGGTACGACGGATCTCTTGAACTTCTTCCTCCTGTCGAACTGGAATTTGCATTTTTTGACCATCTTTTATATTTATGTATTTGTTTGTTTTTCACCTTAAAGGAACTAGATATCACTGAAAACATGGAAGTTGAGTCTCATGGCTTCCTTCCTCGCCAAGGCAGCCGGGGCCTGGCCTTGGTCCGTGGTGGGGCTGCTGTCCCACAGGGCCCTGAGCACCTTCCCACGTTTCTCCCTAAACCACCGCACGGGCTGTCGGGCTGCACTGCTACCATGTCCATTGCACAGACGAGCAGACCAAGGTCCAGAAAGATCACAACTGAGCTAGCGAAGGTCGTAAACCCAGGCCGGCTCCGGCCAGCTTTGCGGGATGCTCCTGGCTCATCTTGGTGTTTCAAGCTCACTTTCCCCCTCCCTGCCTGGTCTCCCAGTGGGCTTCTCTGGCTAACCCTCAAACAATCTCCTTAATCTGTTTCCGTGAAAAGGACGTCGTGAATAACATTAACAGTGAGCATGTTACACGGGGAAACCTAAAAGCATCTCTAGTGTTTTCCAGGGAACACTTTTACAGTCCTGGGGTAATTTTATACACCCTCGTCTAAAAGGAACAGAATCACTATTCCGAACAGCTGCAGCAGATGATCAGGATTTCTCAAGTGGAATCCAACTAATTCTCACCTCCCAGACCCGCAAATGCCACAGGTCTTCCAAGAAGCCTCGAAACTTTCACCTCTCTTGTCGGCAAAGGATGAGAAGCAGAGAGGAGTGAGGAGGCTTCGCGTTTCAGACACTCCATCGTGATAGGAAAAGGACTTTCGCTGAGGCATAAAACGTTTGCCACAAAACCAGGAATGAATAAGACAGATAGATTATTCTAGAAGCCCACCCAGGGGGAGCCTCAGACCACTCCCACCCCAGGTGCCACTCTGGGGCTCACCCTGAGGACAGCTGCTGAGTCTCCGGGCCGAGCCACTGTGGCACTGGCTTTGCCGCACCCCGGTGTCTGTAGCCACGTGGGAGGCACACGGGGGTGACAGCGTGGCCCTTGCCTTCCGCACCACGGCGCTTACCAACCGGCGCCGACTTGCCTCTTGCCTGCCCGTGATGGTAAGAACCGGCAGTTCTCTAGGGAACCTTTATGTCCTTGTCCAGGGCCTTATTTCCTACCCCTGGCAACTTCCCTTCCTCCACCTGGGCCTCAGTTTCCTTCTCTGTCAGCTGAAGGGACTGCTCTAGGCCAGGAGTCAGCAAACTCCATCATCTGGGCCCAGCCAGCCAGGAGCCTCTTTCTGTCAAGGTTTTGCTGGAACGCAGCCGTGCTCACACGTTAACATACTGTCTGTCCACGGCTGCTCTCACGCCAAGGTGGTAGGGCGGAGTAGTGGGCAGAGACCTTACGGTCCAAAGCTGCACACAGGGACGGTCGGGCCTTTCTCAGTGGGAGCAGCACCGCCTCCTAGTGGGCACTTTGGAAATTGCGCTCCTGGCGAGTCTTGGCTCCTTGAAAAACTCCGTCCCATAGTAACTACTCTCCTTTAGTTCTTGTATTAACAGTGCATTAGAGTGACGACATTACACTTACCTTTTGAAATTTGGAGCATAGGTAGCTGGTCGTCTCTGTGGGTTTCCTTGTGGGGGCGTTAGAGCGTGTTTGTTACAGCAGCAGAGTGTTGGTTCTGACACAGGTGAGGACAGCTTCTTAGAGGACCCCCAAGGTCCCTGATTCACCTGCACAAAGGGACCACCCGTCACGGCCGCGGCGCTATTTCATGAGAGCACCACCAGAGGGCAGCATAGGACCGCACGTGAATCACTGGTGCCCGTGCTCTGGGCATTGCTGCTGGAAGGCGGCCTCGGGTCTGGACAGGCAGCGCCAACCGGTCCTGAGCCTCTGGGCCTGGGTCCGAACTGGGGGAGGGGCCATTTCCGTATGTGAGAGGGGTGGGGAGCTGCACCCGACCCGCCGTACGCAGATGCACCCCCGTGTTTTTGGAGACGCACTTGTCAGGCAGGGCTCTGCCTGCCCCCTCCGCTGTGCAGAGTCTGGTGCACACGTGCAGCTAGAGCCGCCAGAAATCTGCCCGTCAGGCTGAACTGGCCCTCTCCCCAACACACGGACATCCGGGTCTGTTGTGTGAGCCCTGCACCTGAGCTCGGCCCTGCGCAGCAAAGCGCCGTCACCTGGTGGGCGCAGCTGAGAGGAGACCAGTGGGCCCCACTGTAGCAACAGCCACCGAACAGGCAGAGTGGCACCACCCTCTGTGACGTGGAAGGTCACCTGCTCTCGGCCTCCACTGACCCCACGCTGATGAGGGTCCCAACTCCATTCGCGGTGTTGCCAGGTCATTGATTTTAGCTGAAATCCTTTTGAAAGACCAGAGCCTACCATGCCCTTGTGGATTCTAAGGGTTGGGGATCCTCCCTCCTGCCCCCAGCCTCACTCACCAACCCTTTCAGCCCGAGCTCCCTAATTCTTCCACATGCATCCTTCAAGGCCCTGAGAACGTGCAGCCTCCTCCAGGAAGCCCCCGGGGCCCGTCAGTGCACCCTCTCAGAGTCTTACCCGCATGGCCTGGGCACTCTCAGCCCCACACCCTCCACTGGGGGCTCCTGGCACTGGGTCCTTTCTGCACACAATTAGTTAAATTCAGCATGCTTCCATGAAGTAATTCGCTGTCCATGAAACCACGCTGCCTCCCAACAGGGCTATACTCCTCTCAAAAGGCTCACAGACCCACTTTCAAAGACTTGTTGTAAAGTCCTCGCAGGAGTTAGTATCACTGCACCGTGTTCTCCTTCCCAGCCTCTAACCCTGGCCCCTCGTGCTCAGCCCCCTCAGATGTCCCCTTCCTGGGGGCCTTAGACCTGGGCCACCTGCAGGGTACGGCCCCTGTGGGTGCTTCTCTCTGTACGCTTCCTGCCCTCCCTTCCCTGTCCAGGGAATGGGAGAGGCAGGGCCCAGCCTCCCTCCGCAGGGCGACCCCAGGGCCCTCCTCTGTGAATCCCTTGTGCTTCACCCCCAGCTTTGGCCAGTTCACGGCACCCCCACCGAAGCAGAGGCCCATGGCCTCTTGTTCCCCCGGGAAAGCTCCAGCTCCAAGTGGGAATTATGAAAGGCCCTTCCCATGGTCTGGTCAGCAACACTCTGGAGAGATAGACCATCCGGCACTGCAGGCAAAGGCCCCACCTCCCTCCTCTTTCCTAAACCACAACCTGCCCCCTTCCACCCTGCCATCGGTTCCCCATGTCCCCAGACGGTCCTCAAGGCAGCGTCTCAATGAGTTGCCAGGTGCCTGCCTTCCCCACCTCTCGCCCCCCTGGTGGCATGGGTTGCAGTCCTGTCCTCACTCAGTCTGACTCTGCTCCTGCCCAGGGCCCCAGTTACCTCCTGGTCATTGTCCCTTTTGGGGGTGATGCCAGCCCCACCTCACCTGGTGCCTCAGCTCCAGAGACGTCCCTGGTGCCCTGGCTTCTGCTGGCCCGAGCACCCAGCACTGTGCCCGGGCGGCCCTCCCTGGCGTTCTGCGTCTGCTGGTGTCTTCTCTGCGGGCAGGTTTCCTTTCAGGCAGGGCCCGTCCTCTCCCCACCGCCTCAGCTGGAGGCTCCCAGGGTGACGGCTGCCACCCCCACCCGCCCAGCCCAGCCTAGGGGAGGCTGCCCCTGGCCTGGCCAGGTCCCACTGGTGTCTCGTGGCCACAAAAAGACAGGAAGAGGCCCCCGAATCCGCAGTGGGGTGCTGTCGACCACATTCCTAATTAACTTAAAGGCAACGCATGCTCTGAACGTTCGGCCTTATGCTGTTGCTCGGTTTGGAATGTTTGCTTCATCTAGTTCAGAGAGTGACATTTGTAAAAACTTCTTTCTTCTGTGTCCTTAGGAACACAGCTGGAGTTGGACCCCGGAAAGGAGAACCTCCTGAGATGGCAGCCGCCCTGCCTCTGGCGTCCCCCGCCCCTGGGAGAATGTCTTTGTTCCTCTGCCACCTAGTGAGTTCCACCCAGTGCAGCTCCCTGGCGGTGGCTTTCAGATTGAGATGTAGAGACGTAAAAGTTAATTGTTTTATTGGACTTTAAAGAAAAGAACAACCACCGCCAGTCAACAGTAAGTGCTTGGGAGTTGCTGTTTGCTAATTTATTTTATAACGGAGTTTTAATTTGATATTGATTGTCAGTGGCTCCTCTTAAGGGCTGATGGAGCAGAAGGCAACACGCTCCCCCGGTTTTATAATTAATTCATTTTCTTAAAGAAAGCAATCAGGAAGCATCGCTTGCGGTTGGAATTTCCCCGAAAGGAATATTCCCAAAGGCATCGCCAGTCTTTCTGTTTGGGAGCGCAGGCATTAGGGCATTAGGTTAACAGTCTTGTTTAATCCTCCCTGGAGTGGAGATGAGTTGCATTTCCAGCAAATAGCTTCCCTCCCTCCCAAATAGCTTCCCTCCCAAATAGCTTCACCCAGGCGGGCTCCTTCCCGCCCCTGCCCCTTTGATGGGCTGGCAGGGCTTGGGAGGATTCGTGGCACCTGACAGGCAGAGTTGGCCTTCCCCAGGGGGTGTCCCAAACATGCCACTGCCCAAGGGGGAAGCTCCCGTGTCTTCTCGAACAATGATTTCTCACGGGCGCCGTTTCAGTCCTTTTTCCGTTGGGATTTTCCATAAACTTCCAGCTCCCAGGGACTGTCATTCTCCCCATGAGACTATATCGTTCTCTGCAACAGAGCTCTAAGAGAGAAGGCAGACCCATGTTTGTTTTTTGGTGTCCTTTCTTTAAGGAGTTAAACGTACATTTTGATCTCTCTGGATGAACACAAGTTAATACCCACTGCCAGAAAGCAGCCGGAATTGCCGTGACACAGCGGAACCCGTGGCGAGCCGGCCGTGGAAACTCGGATGCTTTGTGAGCTTGCCACTGCCCTCTGTGCACCGTGTGCCGGTCCCGGCGGCCCCCTCTGAGCCTAGAGGTCACCGAGCTGGCCCTGGGAAGGGACACAGGGACACGAGGACTGGGTCCCCCCCAGGGGCCTTGCTCCTGGGCTCCCTGTGCCCACCCGGCCCCCGCTCGCAACCCCCAGCCCTTCGACACCCCCCGCCCCCACCCCCGCTGCGGCCTGTGTCACCTCCCCCTTCCTGTCGCACCCCCACATCCCCAGCACCCTGTTTTCCCGTCTGTGCCGTCTGCGCTCCCACCTGCTTCTCTAACTCTAAGGTCCCCGAGGGCAGGCCCAGGGCCGAACGCGCCCCAACAGCCAGCTGGGCAGTGCACTGAGTGGGTGGGTGGGGGTGAGGGAGGCGTGGAGTCTGCCCCCCCCACCCCGCCTCGCTCTCGTGACCCTTGGGCACGCTCCTCGCCATGCCTAAGGGGGTCTGAGCCTGTGGGCTAGGGGGTGGCAGTTGGGCAGCTCCAGAGCCGCCCTCCCCAGCCCTGGTGACTGAGGGGAGGACGATGGCACCTCCTCTCCTGCAGGTGGCAGTGGTGGGGAGGCAGGGCCAAGGCGGACAGCCCGGAACGGACGCCAGGGAAGGTGGCCAGTGGGTATCGGAGACGTGTGGCCACACAGGGACCCCGATGCAGCCGCTCGCAGAGGAGGGCACGGCAGAGCAGGGTCGGCAGGAGAGGATGTCTCTCAGACGCACAGAGGTCTCTTAGGGGCCTCCACCACCGTGACTTGGCCACTGAAGGTGCAGCTCAAGTGTCCTCGCCAGGGAGGGCTCCTCCTCGGATCCGGGCCCCCGTGCGGCTCTGGGCCCCCGTCCCACGGCGCTGTCCCTCAGTCGCCTGCAGTCCTGCAGCCCTGCCCAGCCTGCGTGCTGAGGGCACAGGTGCCTGGCGGCTTCCCCCTGTGCCCCTGAGTCCAGCGCATGGGGGTGCCCAGGGTTCCCAGTCGGTCCTTGGGGATCCAGCACATGGCTGAGTGTGTGCTTAATAACACATTGTATCTTCGTGTTTGATAAGAGACAGTGTTATCCTGTAGGTCGCAGTAACATTAACCCTGGTGAGCTTTATTTCTATAGGGACAGGTGACAGACCCCTCTCCCTCCAATCTCAGCACCAGCAGGCCTGACCCCCGATGCTGCGACGGTGAGTGAGTGAGGAGGGTGGCCATGACGTGGGGTTCAGGTGGGCCCGCTGCCGCCGTGCAGAGGTGGCTCCTGCCATGGCGGCAGGCCCAGGGAGAAGACGAGGTCTGAGCTACAGGAGTCCCCAGGGGCCACAGAAGACAGAACTGACGGGCTCTGGGGACGGACTGGTGGGGGCAGGCGGGACAAGGATGCCCTCTAGGTTTCTGAGTGGGGAACTTGGGGGGCTTCATTTCTAGGGGGCCCCTGAGGGAGGTCCGGGTCTGGGCCAGTGTACAGGAGTCCTCTTTGAGACATGTGCATCTAGGTGCCTTGGGGACATGTAGGGGGCTGTCCAGAGGGCAGCCGGCCAAGCCACCCGGACTCCAAGCATGGCCTGGCTGGAGCTGGGGGCTGATGGGAGAGGAAGACGGCGGCAGGGTCGGGTGTGACAGGAACAGCGCGGGGGCCGGGAAGGGGCCAGATGAGGGCTGAGCCCAGAGACCATGAGACCTTCCCTCCCCGAACACGCTTTCCCCCGCAAGAGCCCCACTCCCCATTCCAGGGTGAAGCTACCAGCAGCCAGTTCCCGGTTCCTGGTGACACTGCAGCCCTGAGTGGGGCACCGGAGCCCGGGCCCACCCGACAGCCCCCATGAAGCCTCCCGTGCCGGCTCCTTCCCCCGCCCCCGATGAACTGCCGTGAGAAGGTAAAGCCTGAGCATCTCCCAGATCAGTTTCAATACCGGTGAACCAAGAGCAGAATGGACGTGATAGAGATCTCGGCGTGTTTGTCCTGTAAACAGAAACCCCCTGGGACCCAAATACCCCACTAATCTCTTCCTCTGCTGCCCCTCAGGTTAAGCAGATGGAGGATTCAAGGGCCCTGAGAGAGCCGAGGTGTGCTGGGGCTTTGTCCTTTTCTGAGATAGATGGATTTGGTGCCTCTACTCGGGAAACCCCACGCACAGGGACTAGATGGCTCTTCTCCATCCTCACATCCCAGACTCAGTCGTGTGGAGCTCGGAGCCCTCACCGTGAACTAAGGAAACAAGCCCGTGAGTCCGCACTATTTGCCACAAGATGTTACCAGTTCTCCTTGGAGCCTCCCTAAGTTCAGAAAGTCCAGGACAGAGTTGGAAGGTCCCCAGACAGGGCGGGCTTTGAGCCTGGGCTTGGGTCTGCCACTTACTAGCCCTGTGACCTTGGGCAGGTCACTTCTGGTGGCCCCTGTGCCTGTTTCTCCATATATATAATGAAGGATCAGTTCCAACAATGACATTTTCTTGTTGGATTAATGCCAGTATAAAAATAATGATGATCAACAATAAGTATGTATTAATAGCATTTACTAAATACCAGCATTGTTCTAAACATTTTGTATATAATATCAATCAATCAATCCTCACAATAAAGGTATGAAGTAGGTACTATAATCGTCCCCGTTCCCCAGCTGGGTAAACTGAGGCACAGGGATGTCCTGTAACTTGCACAAGGCCACATAGTGAGCTAGCAGTGGAGCGGAAAAGCACCCAGTTTGGAGAGATCTGTAAGAGCCAGACAGGGAGGCGAGAGGGAGGAACGCAGGTGGGGTGAAGGTCACTTTTGAATTCGCATCTGACTCCGCTCTCTCCAGCCCTCCACCGTGCCTGACGGCTCACCCAGGTGCTGCATTCACTGTACACCTGCGGACTCTGCTCCCCTCCCCAGTCGCCTGGGACTGAAGGCCATCGATTTAAATTGGCTTCCTCACTGCAGAATTGGCTCTAACTGTGCCTTTGGCAAAACACACACAAGCAAACTCAGTCCTGTTTCTCCCCTCACCTCTGAGGACGGTGGGGAGAACCCAGCAGAGCCGCAGGGGGCCGTTGCCCGGCAAACCCTAGTGGGCAAGATTCAGGCTGGCCGTCACCAACAGTGTGCACGGCACACACAGACCTTTCAAAGCGTGGGCTGGATCATTTGCACTTGCAGTGAACACTCTAGTCGGCTCGAGCCAAGTGCTTTCCCAAAATGTCATTCCCGAGTGGCCCGGAGCTACTGCACTCACCCCCAGATGCACTCGTGGGCTCTGTGTGCATCAACCTCGCTCGCACGGAGGGAGGCAGAAAGGAGCCCAGAAACGCAGAGCTCTCCAAGGCTGGCCCCAATCTTGGGCATGTGATTTGAAGACGTTATATTTTCCGTGGTTCTCAGACGCTTCTGTGAAGCTTTTCCCTGTCTGCTTCTTAGAACTCCACGTTTTACTGCACTATATGTGGTGACAAATAGTGATGGACTGGGATCGTCAAAGCCTCGGGGTTCTTTCTTGGCCTTATGTCTCGGAGCCTCCCCTCCGCCCCCTGGTCATTTTGCGGAGCTGAGTACACCTGGTGGGGGAGACCCCTGTGCGGCTGTGCCCGAGCCGGGCAGCCTGAGTATTTAGAGACTGTCACTTGGCCAGGTCTGCACCATCGGCCGGAGCACACTGTTGATAGCCAATCTGCACGGCAACGCCGTTCAGCGCCTAAGACGCTTATGGAAATTCCTTCCCCAACTGCGTCCTCCAGGGAATAAAATTGCGTTTATGTAATAAAGTCTAGACAATAAGCCTGGCTTGAGGCTGTGCCACCTAGTGGCTCCCTCTCGGCCCCTGGCCCTGACGGACAGCTGTGAGTACGAGACAAATGGCTTCAGGATGAAAGCGCAGACGGACCCTCCGACAGCCCATCGACCTGTGCTTTTTGATTTACCTGGCCGCCTGCGCAACAGCCACGTTGTCGGACCTTAAATCAACCTGACAGGGAAACTGCCCGCCCTGCCTCATCCATCTTCATTTGTCTCTTGCAGACGCCCGAGCACGCTCAGCCAGGAGACTCCGCCATCTGCTGCTGCTGCTGCAGAAACCCCGAGTGCCACTGGGCGCCTCGCCGGCCGTCTCCGGGCTCGCCTTGCTCGTGAGAAACGCGGCTTGTCTGCGCTGTCCGGACTGCTGACTCAGCGACGTAAAACAATCCTTGCTCCCGTAATTTCTTGTCATTCCTTGTTTCTAACCTTTTGAACAAGGACTGCTGTTTCCATTGCAAATTGAGAGACTGGGGACATTTGAACAACCTTTAATTTATATTTAAGGATATCATGGCTAATGAAGCACGAGGGAAAATGTACACAAAGCAAACGTTCAAACTCGCGTGCCCTCCGGAGCGAAGATCATCATCTCATGAAGACGTTACGCTAATACAACTACTTGGTAGGTGAGAAGTGGGGCACAGCGACACCTGTCTTTCAACAGGACAAGGTACAGTTTTATCGTTATGAAATTAATACCAGTACCTCGGAGCGAAGAACTCAAGGACTGAGGGGTACTTTAAAATGAAAGTGAAGGGCCCTGCCGTGCCTACGAATGCGGTTTCCAAAGAAGGCCGGTGTGACCGGTGGGCAGGGACAGGGACGCTCTCAGTGCGGAGGAGCGGCTGTCGGGCGCACCTGCTTCCGGTGGCTCTGGGTCTCCTGCTCCTTCTGCGCCGACTGTGGGCAAACCCAGCGGATTCCTTGAGCCCTGCGTCTTCCTGAATGGAGACCTCGGTGAACCCACGCGCAGGAGGCTGTCGCCTCTGGGGACTCAGGCCCCGCTTTTCAAGTCACTTCCCCCTCCACCTGGATCCCAGCCCTCCTGCCTGCTGGTGGCTACTTCACCTCTTGCTGTCTGTCACAGATGGCACAAGAACCCCCTCCCACGCCCACTGTGCCGTGACTGTTCGCCAAGGAAAGCACCCAGCGAAGGGGCCGGTCTCTTTCCTTCAAAGTGCGGCGGTTCCTGGCAAGTGTCCAAGCATCTATCTGCTGCGTAATTCCAGCAGGGAATGACGACTCAATCAGCGTTTCTTGACGGCCGTTTTTTTTTTTTTCTTTGAGAATTTGGAAAGCTTGTTAGCAAAGAGAGAGAGGGAAGAAAAATGAGAATGTTTGGAGGCTCCTTTCTGTCACATCTCTTTGAACAGGAAACTGACTGTCACCACCCCAAGTTGGCTCAACCGTGCTGTCCCCGCCGGCCTACAGAAATGGCAAAGAGCTGAATTTCTCCTCCAAATGTTTCCCAATTCAGTGATGAGTTTCCGTGATTTTTAAAACATGCCTGTCACTTCAATGAAGAAAATTAACTCCTTTGCACAGGCATTACTGGGTGTCTTTCACTTGTACTAAAAGTTAGGAGACTGCAGTGAGAGACCCCCCGTGACAGGTCAAAGGACAGGTGAGCAAGGGCTTCGGGGTGCAGCTGCGAGGTGGGGAGTGAGTGGCCAAAGAACGGAATAAGTGAGGGATCCACTGAGCCACTACCCCGGCGAGGTGAGTGCCTAGCTCTGCCAGGACCAGCTGGGCAGAGCTCCCAGCCTGCAGAGAAACCACGGTGGCTCTTGCTCCCCGTGGAGAAGGCGCTGCAGATCCAGGTGGCGGCTGGAGAACCACGCCATGCTCGGCCAGAGGGGTGGGCACGAGCCGAATGTGACAAATTTTAAGCACTTATCGGAAGACATTGTCCTTATCCCTGCTTCCTGGGGTCTGAGGCCTCGTTCAGGGGACAGAGCTAGTGGGAACTTGCGCCCCACGCAGCCCCAGCAGGGCCGTTGCTCAGAGCCTGAGTAGCCACGTCTGCAGGTTCTGGTCGGGGGCCCAGGCACCAGGCACGAGGCTGCTGGTGGAGCAAATAAAAATTCAAAGGGCTCAGTTAAACGTGAATGTTAAATAAACTACAAATGGGACATATCAATACTAAAAATCATTTGTTTATTTAAATTAAAGTGTCCCTGGGTGTCCTGTGTTTATCTGGCCCTCCCAGGCACCCTGGCCCAGCCCAGTCTCCCAGTCTCCCCTGCAGGCAGCCCAGGGCCCCACGTGGGCGATGGGGGGGTGCCGATCTCAGCCCCACTGGCCCACCTGAGTGCATCGTTTCACTGCTCAGCTGCTACTCTGGTCCCCAGGCCCTTCCCAAAACTACTGATCTATAATTTGATTTCCCTTTGCTTCCATTAAAATAAAACCTATACAACATGATCAAAACCCAAGCCTTCAATTAAGCTTCCAAGTTGTGGGATCTAACACTGTTATCCCCCAAATTTTTTTAGAGCAACGCCTGGTTAAACAAAACGAAATGTGTTTTTATTCCCATAAAACTACTGGGGGACAATCTATGTCGTGAATTGCCAAGAGGAAAGTGAAAATATTCTACAACACTTTTTTCAAAGAAAAATTGCCTGTCAACATTCTGCAGTGCATGAAAATGCTAACTAAGCCCAATACCCAGCCCAAAGTAAACACTCAATAAATGTTAGTCATAATTATTGCTGTTGTTGTTATTTTGTAGGATATTAATGGTGTCTGGGATATGGTTTGGTAAACTCCAGCCTGTGCTATTGCCTCTAAACAATTATACTGATTTTTATTTTTAACCTGATTTAGCCTAAGGCGGCCCAGTGAGCTCAGGCCAGAAGCTTGGGCAGGAACTAAACGGTGACAGGGTCAGTCGGATACAACGTGGAGGCCTCGGCCAAGCTCACCTACGTCCCAGGGCATCTGATTGTCCCGCAGCCCCAGTCAGAGGGGACTGCAAAGGGACAAAGGCAGAACCCCTCCACCCCCAAACCCAACACCTTTCAGCACTCAGGCCCATTTGGTGAGCTCAGAAAGGTCTTTCTTAAAACACCAGGCATTTGAATGCATTTCTTACGTCATCTCAATTATGCTAATATGACCATTAAAATTAATTTATAGCTTAAGCGCATCATTTCAGAACTAAAAAAGAATACCCTCCCCCAGTCTAATGGAGTATAACGATCAAGTCAGTCACAAGGGATTCATGATAAGTGGGCCTTTGGTGCACGGAATTGGAGGAAGCGCTTTCTGTGCACACGGCTGGAAACCAGCCGACCACTCGTCTCTACCTGGGACCCTCTGTCAGTCCATCCATCCGTCCTTCCCCTCACCAGCCTCCTGGCTGCCTTCTGCCCTGGCCTGAGCCCCTCCTCTTCACACAGCAGCTGCGGGATGTCTGCGAAATGCAGGCTGGTCAGCCAGCCTCCCTCCCTCCCCAAACAGAGCACTCCTGCCTTTCTTGGGTGGAGAGTCTTTGTTAAGGCCCCGGAGCCTGGGAGTCTGGCTGGGCCGCTCTCTGCCCTCCTAGTGCAGCCCTCTCTGCCCGATTGCAGTGCCCCGTGAGTCCCTGCACCTTTGGCTCTCCGTTCCACCCCAGGGCCTTTGCACACGCCGCTTCCTTGCCCAGGCTGCTTGCCTCTCCTTGCATCACCCGTGTGTTAACCTGGCAGGGCTGGCACGACAGAGCACCACTGATCTGGGGCTTAAACAGCGAGATTGATTCCCTCCCATTTCTAGTGGCTGTGTGTCTGGAATCAAGGTGGCTACAAGGATTGGTCTCCTCCAAGGCCTCTCCCCTTGGCTTGTAGACGGCCGCCTTCCCCACGGGTCTTCACTCGGTCTCTCCTCTGTGCGTGCCTGTGCCCTGGCCTCCTCTTCTCACGAGGACTCCAGCCACGCTGGATTGGGCCCGCCCTAATGACTTCGTTTAGCTTAATTTGCCTCGTTAAAGGCCCTATCTCCACACGCAGCCAGAGTCTGGGGGTTAGGACTTGAGCGTAGGAATTTTGGGGAGGACACAACTCAACCCCAAACAGTGTTAGCCACTCGGCCTTTGGACTCTAACCCTGAGGAGGGCAGGTGGCCACCTGCAGGCACTCCGAGAGCCAAGTTTCTCTCCTTCCAGGCACCTGGCAGGTGCGGTTTGTGTGGAGTGAGGGGGACTAGGCGCCCCCTTAGAGCATGGTTTTCATGGGGACGGGCCTCATGTCGGTCCTCCTGTCTGCTCTGTTTGGTTGCAATTGCCAGCACACAGCAGGCGCTAATTAAGAATCTGATGAGGGAACGATTTCCCGAAGTTCTCTCCCCGAGCAAAGGGCAGACCAGAGTCTCACTCCAGCCTCCTTCTGGGACACGTGGCCTGCTCCACGCACTGTCGCCCAGGTGGAATGACCCGTCCCTCCTGCCTGTCGGGAGCGAGGCCTAGAGCAGGCAGCCCGCTCACGTGTCCGGGAGTGCAGTGGGGGCCACTGTTGCTCATTTGCTCATTCATTCAACAAGTATTTCCTGGGGGCCACTTTTCTTCCAGGGACTTTTCCGTTAGATCAGCAGTTTCGCAAACTTGAAGCAAGCAGAATCATTTAAGCCTAGCATGACTTCTCACTACAGAACATGGAAAAAAAGTGTTTGCCATGGGTTGAATTGTGCCATCCCTGCCTCCTCCCCCCGAAAAGATATGCTAAATGGGGGATGGACATGCTGGAAGCTCTGACTCGGGCGGGGCAAGGGCAATATACGCAACCTAAACATTTGTACCCCCGTAATATGCTGAAATAAAAAAAAAAAAGACATGCTAAAGTCCTAACTCCCGGAACCTCGGAATGTGAACTTAGAAACTGAGTCATTGCAGATGTCGTTACTTAAGACGAGCCCTGATCCGATTTAGCTGGTGTCCCTCTAAGACGGCCTCGTGAAGACACACACAGGGAGGATGGCACGTGACAACAGAGGCAGAAATTGTGGAGTTGTGCAGCTGCAAGCCGGGAGCCCCACGTTTTGCCGGCAAGGCGGGATTCTGTCCTGCAGGTTTCGGAGGGAGCACGCGTCTGCTCTCACCTAACTTCGCGTTCCCAGGAATGTGAGACCACGAATTTCTGTGTTTTCCAGCCATCCATTTTGCCACACTTCATTACTGCAGCCCCAGGAAATGTTTGATTAGCATGCATTTTGTAACCCTGGATTTACGATATTTACTCATTATAATACAAAGTCAAATAATTAGAAAAACACGAATGTTTTGGCGAATACTAATGTGTTAATAACATTTGATGCTTATAAAGGAGCATGTACTTTGTAATAATTATGGTATCTAAAGAAATTAAAATACATTTTAAAATGAATGTTGAGTACAGTAGAGTCATCCCTAGCAAGCATTCAATTTATGTAAATTCAACTACATGGGCTCAGTCAAAAAAGATTATTTAAGAGAAAAGATAGTGTAATTCCTCTTGCCAAGTGCAGTGTACGTGGCAGCAGACAGCCCAGGAACCCGCAGTCCTCTCGTGGAGAGAGGAGGGTCCTGGTCGCTACAGCTGTGGATGAGCTGCTGTTACAAGCGGCACCAGGAAGTGCAAGCCAATGGCTCGGGCCAGCACTGGGACATCCGTCACGCCGCAGCCCACCTCTAGAAGGCACACGGTCACGCTGAGTCTCTGTAGGAACAGAGGGCGTGGTAGTCTCCAATGCTTCAATGTGGCACCTTGCCAAGGAATGTTCAAAGGAATGTTCTAGGCTAATTTTGACCATTTTTTTTTTTAAATTAGTACTGTATTAAAATTTTACTGACCTAAAATTTAGCAGTGGGAACAACCCAAGTGCCCATCCATACATGAGTGGATTAATAAAATGTGGTATATGTGCACCATGGAGTACTATTCAGCTCTAAGAAACAACAGTGATCTAGCACCTCTTGTATTTTCCTGGCTAGAGCTGGAACCCATTCCACTAAGTGAAATATCCCAAGAATGAAAAAATAAGCACCACATGAACTCACCAGCAAATTGTCTTCACTGATCAAACACCTAAGTGGACACATAGGAATAACATTTATCGGGCGTCGGGCAGATGGGAGGGGGGAGGAGGGGATGGGCATATACGTACATAATGAGTGAGATGTGCACCGTCTGGGGGATGGACACGCTTGAAGCTCTGACTCGAGGGGGGAGGGGGAAAGGGCAACACACGTAACCTAAACATTTGTACCCCCATAGTATGCTGAAATAAAAACAACAATAAGCATTCCTCTCACACTGTTTCTGTGGGTCAAGAACTCGGCTTTTGCTTGCCGGATGGCTCTATCTTAGGGTCTCTCCTGAGGTTGCCTGTTAAGGTTTCAGTTGGGGCGTGGTCACCTTCCTGGAGCTGGACCCTCTGCTGCCAAGATGGCGCACTCACGCGGCTGCGGACAGCGGTCTCAGTTCCTCCCCACGAGGACCTCTCCACAAGGCTGCTTGAGCTTCCGAGAGACATGGCGGCTGTCTGCCCCCAGAGCAAGTGACCCAGAAGTGAGAACAAAGGAGATCCCTCAATGCCTCTCATAGCCTGGTCTCATCCGCCACATTCTCCTCGACAGAGGTGAGTCACTGAGTCCGGCCCACATACAGGGGTAGAGAAATTAGGCTCCACCTCTTGCAGAGAGGAATAACAAATTTGTGAACATGGTTTAAAATCACCACAGGATAGCACGTTTGTAACCTAAAGCGATAACGCGTAAACTGGTGGAATTCTGGTGTTCAGCCAGAAGGAGGGAGGGACACGCGTGCAGTCAGGAGTTTGGAAATTCGAGGCTCTGCCAGGGCCTCTCTGGATGTCCTGGGCCGGCAGGAGTCTCCTTTATTTGCGGCTTGGGGGCCTGGAATGCGAACGGGACTTTTCCCTCCAACACCCGGGCAGGCTGGTACAGGGGCCAGACCAGCAGGTGCGCTTTACTAAGGAAAGCAGGCCCCGGCCCTCCCTGCAGCTGGTGTGAGGGTGCCACAGCTGCCACCAAGGAAGCGGTGCCGCCCGCCCAGCTTGGGCCCTGTGTCCCGGAGCTTGTGTATTCATCTTCGCTTTGGATGGGCTGAGCTGGCCGAGTAGCTCTTCTGGAAGGAGGACCACCAGACATGGCTCGACGTGGGACCAGCAGAGCCCCAGCCTCTGCGCCTGCCTCCCGGGATGTCTGTTGCTCTCACGGACACTGGGAAGGTCCACTCAGAGCACGGGGCAGATTTCTCCATGGTCAGCGACAATCGTCACTGAAGTCCTGTCACATTCAAACACCCGTCACTCAGGACAGGCCGTCCGATCTTGGACTACTCCTCCCGTCCCTCCCGAATCTGCCCCTCTTCCTCCATGAGGCTGGTGAGCAGCAGCCTCTCTGGGCCTCGGTTTCCCCATCTCAGGCCAGCACTCTCTGGCCCAGTGGAACATCCTCTTCCAGGTCACTTGAGGGCTTTTGTTCCTGGGAAGTGCTCTAAAGGGTCCCCAAGAATACTCGGCACAGTAACAAGGCTAATACTTCCTGACGCTTACTCCGAACCAGGAGCACAGAAGGGTACACGCGACATCCTCCACAGCCCATGAGGAGCAGGCAGGGCTCGTCCTCCCCTGCATGAAGCGCCAGACCTAGGAGGGCCTCAGACACCTTCAGGTCAGCGCCACCCCCAGGGCTCCCTGCGATGTAGGAATGTGCGTGATCTGCACGGTCAGATACGGCAGCCCGCAGCCCGGTTATTCAATTGCAACTAACTTCAATACGATTTAAACAGCCACTGCAGCTAGTGGCTGTCATATTGGATGGTGCAGGACTTGGCTGTCCTATTTTTTGATATTATAGCCATAGAAACGAAGACAGCAGGGGGGGAGTGAATTGCTTAAGCTCTCTGGGGAGTCAGCAAGAATCGGGTTTCCCTGTCTGGCTGCTGTGGGCTGCTCGCCCTGCACAACAACTTGCTGACAGGGACAGGTCCCCGTGCAGCAGAGCCGCAGGGACAGGCTCCAGTTGAGCGGTATTCCCTGGCTGGTTTGGGTGAGCCTCAGCTGCGGCTGGAGAACACAACGAGACCTCGGGCCTTCGAAAGGTCTGGGCCTCCTCGTGAGACCCGCAGCTCTGAGACAAGCATTTCCTTCCAGCTGGTGTTGCTCAGGTAAGCGGGTGACTATGCCAGCCTCGGCACCCCATCTCCGATGCTCCATGGGCTCCTGTCCTTTCCCGTGAGCACACGAGCGTGCTCTTCCATCCACACTGGCTCCTGCAACGCACAGCCAGGACGAGGTGTGGACGGCAGAGTAGAACCTGTTCCCCCAGGCAGCTTGGAAAACCCAGAGCTGCAATGTCAAGTATTATCTTTAAATGAAATAGGCATCAGAGTGAGGAAAAGACTAATTTGGGCTGAACCGGCAAAATGTGTATAATTTACAAAATTACGCAAAAATGAAAGACTTCAATTTCCCTTCCATTGAGGCACATTCTGTGAGAAAAATCAAATCCCGTCACACCTCTTTGCATTTGTGGTGTCACGTGCTGGGGAAACTGCCTGGGAATTTTTGCAGAACTCTGAGCAGTTTTTCCAGGGACATCCATGGCCACCCGAGGGGCCTCCAGGGAATGAACTTCTGTTGCCCCCGTGTCCCCATCCTTACCAGCCCCCCTTCCTGGGCTCCTTACCTGACAGCCCTCAGTACCTGCCCCTCCCAGGTGTCCCAGAATGTAAAGCACTTTCTTCCAAGCCGGAGAGTTTGCTTTACTTACCTTCGAATAGACATTCATGCTCACGCTCTCCTAAGCTGGGAACACACAGACTGTGTCACCCTTATATGAAGGCCAGAGGGCCCTCTCTGTGGCCCACATGAGCACAGTGTGGTCATTACAGTCTTTGTGACCCACCCCCAGCAGCCACTCCAGCCCCCGGGCCCTGTTCTGCGCCCCAGGAGTCCTCCTCCCCCACTGCTCCTTCCCTCTGCTCCCTGGGAACTCCTCCCTCCTTCCACCTGGAAGTGAAGTGTCCCTGGGCACCTGTCACTTCTGCACCAAACACAGACCTGGGCAAGTGCGACCTCTGCTCTGGTACCCCCTGCTCCAGATGGCCCCACATGCCACAAACATGTGCACACAAATGTATTAAGGAACACACGGTGCCTCTGTCACTTGTGCAGGGTACCAGAACATGTCATCCCAAAGTAAGCTTCTTTGGCATAGGATTATTTTGAGCTAAAGGCAATGGGAACCAGAAGACACAGGAAAAATTCCTTACCTCCCCCTAATTTCCTAAAATAGAGTGTAAATTTCCCCTTATAAAGAAAATTTACATTTCTAAAGGAAATTTCCATTTGTAAAGAGCTGCTCTGGAGACAACTTAGAGACTCTTGGCTGCATAACAAGAGGACCCTGACTCACCTTCCAGGACTGGCCTCCTCCTCCCAGAAGCCCGCAGCCCCTTCCCTTTGTCTGGCCTCAGGGGGGTTTACTGTAAGCCTTGTCCAGCCACCTCCTGCCCTGCCCCACATGTGTCTGTGTGTGCCTGTGCGTACCACGTGTGTGATTAAAACTGTTTCTTCTCTTGTTAGTCGTCTTCTACCCACTTGATTCTTGGGCCCCATGGAATATTATCTCCACGTCTCTTCCTGTTCTCACAGTGAAAGGCAACTTCATCCAAAGGCCACCTGGATTGGGGCCTGTGCCACCTAGGAGGCAGAGAGGGACATTGCTTTGTAGAGCAGCGAGGACTGCAGTGGCTGAATCTCTCAGGAAAGAGCAAAGGCAGAGTAGTCCCCTTGTCAGCTCCTTGCCCTCAGGGATGCAGAGGCTCTTGCCAGTCACCTTTGGGCCCAGGGCCCCTTACTTGCCCCTCTCTCCTTGTATTTCAGGTCCTGGTTTCAGTGAGCCTTGCACATCAAGCACGGACACATTTGTTACCAGGGACATAGTCTCTGCTCTGCCAAAGCTGTTACCTGCAAACCAAACTGGGATCCGCTTGGCCAGCTCAGCAAAACCAGATATTGGCTCTGAGAGTTGCAGTGGGAGAAAGAGGCACTTTCATTGCATGGCACCAAGCAATGCTTAAGACCCAAGCTCCCTCGTAATGGTTGCAAGCCAGGGTTTGCAAAGGCAGGGGTACATTTCAGGCAGGCAAAATCCTAAATCAATACTTGGAGGTTATGCATTGGTCCGGCCCCAAAAGGCAGGATATCCTGAAGTGGAGGCTTCCTTCTGAAAAACAACTGAAGAGCCTGTGTTAAGCGGCCACTTTTTAGTTTCCACAGGGAACCAGAAGACCTGTCCACATGAGGCTGCCATTCACTTTGCAAGGCTGCCAGGTGCCTGGGACTTCTCCTGAAGGGACTCAAGATTTCCCTTTATTTCCATACTTGGGAGAAGGGGCTGGAAGACCCCTAAGAGGGGTCCCTGCTCCATGTCAAAGCCCTGCCATGCTTTGGTATTATATTAAGGTCTTAAATGGTATTTTCTGCATTTACCCACCATGGAGCATTGTGATGGGGCACATATCAAACTTGACTTTGTACAGCGTTGCACACACCGTGGAAGGCCAAATAAATGCCATTAAAGTACTTAGCTTTAATTTAGACAAGATAAGAGATGTGCTGGAAGGTTAGGCAATAACAATAAGAGGTCTTTGAATAAAGAATAAGTCCTGGTCTTTCATGAAAAATCGAACTAATTTTGAATATGTGATATCTGCAGTTATTTGCTATGAACTGTTGCTTTCCGTTAATGCTGTTGGCAAAAGCAAATTAAAAAAAGTCAAGTAGATTATAGTTTGTTTTTACTTTTTAAAGGATTAAAAATATATTTAATATTTCTTGAGAAAAAGATTCTCCATCCAAAGGAACTGCCTATAAAATATGAAATTAAAGTTGTATTCTGAAAAGCATATCAGAAAATTAGAACCAAAAAAGATAAAAATTTTGCATGACTATAAAGGAGAAAATGCCATAAAATAATCCTGACACTAGGTTCATAGTAAATAAAATTATTGTCTGAATCAAAGAGAGAATTGAACAAACTGAACAAACATACCACTATTTTTGGTTTCTTTAAAAAGTCCAGCTTTGAAAAATTTGAAAGAGAAAATAAAAACTAATACTATATATATACACACACATATACATATATAGACAGGTAGATAGACGTTCCTTTAAGAGACAGTGACATTACTTAATAAGTAAGAATGATTTATATGGTAAACTTAAAATATTCTGAGTTTTTAAAAGATAATATTATAACTTATATGAGAACTCATTTCAATTTTTGAACATGACTTGTTAAATTTATGATTCATTTCTGAATTCAAGTATTGCTTAAGAATATTACTACCAATTCCAATTGCTGCTGCCTGGGCAGGGCAGACTGAATTTAATAAATGAACTTAAGAACTACATCTTAAAAACTAAAGACCTACAGTAACTTGAGAAATGTTTAATTTGGCATTATCACAATAGAATATAAATCAAGTTAGGCTTGATCTGAAAAATTAATTAGTAATTTTGCTAAAATTAAGGCATGTAAAATACATTTTATGGATTAAATATTAAATATATAGAAATGTATGGATTATGTAGATGTTTTATTACTCACCCTAATATTGCTGGTCTGTTAATAGAATACCAGAGATGTGTAATGGTCATTAAATCAGTTGTCTTTGCTATTTTGTCGTCTAGGGGCAAGAAAACCTTCTCTCTCCCCCATGAAGTTTTGCTCTGAGAGATACACTTGGTGGCAGACAGATTAGCAGGAGAAAAGGCACACAGATTATCACGTGCACATGCACAAGAGTCCCACAGAGTATGAGGCTCCAAGAAGGGCCAGATGGTGGAAGCTTAAAGAGCATTTGCGTTACAAGGAGAAATAGGTGGAGGGTGGTTGTGACAGCTGTTGGGGGGTAAGTGGGGGGGACAAGTGCCTCCAGCCACAGCCCTCAGAACAGTAAGTGAAAAGCCTGCCTGGGTGTGCCTCCTGGGCGTGAAGTCGTTTTGTCATCTCTGGTTGAGTAGCTTCCAGGGAGGTGGGTGGTGACAGACAGACAGTAGCTTCCTACTGGAGGAACCTCCCTTCCTCACAGAAGAAGACTTCAGAGGCCCTGGCTCTGAGCTGCCGCTTTAGTTCAAAGTACTCAACGTGGCAAAGCGTCACACTTTGGGACATTGTTTTCTGAGTCCCAAGAGTAGGTGACTTTCAGACACACACAATGCTAACTTTACAGAGATTTTTCTGTCTTGTCATTTTGAGGATGCACTCATCAACGTGGGAGGACAGAACTAATTCCATATAACAATTTGTTAGCTCACAAATCACTTGGAAATATTTGGGCTGTGGCAGGTGAGCCTCCGTCTGCTCTCTGCCCTCGGCCTCGGCGTCAGTCTCAGCATCCCATCCTTCAGCCACCGGGCTCCCGTCTGGCCCCGTTAATTCCTTCCTCTCCGAGGCCCTTTCAGGTCCAGGGAAGTAACAGCTTCCCACTGGGGCTAGTCGCTGGACGCCTCAGCATCCCTGGAGGTCCCTTCACCCAACTCACACACCCACAAAGGTCCCTGTGTTAAATGGTTTTCAGTTAAATCTTTTTGGGTGTTCTGCCTGCTCTTTCCAGAACCCTGGCTGAGTCTCCTGGAGTAGACAGTGTTCGAGAACACACCCCCTCTTCACGCATCCCTCCCTCCCTGCAATGTGCTTCCTTCTCCTCACAGCACCGATCCCCTCCCGGCATAAAAAGATCCGCCTGGTCGTGCCTTGCTGTCTGTCTCGTGCCCTGGACAGTGAGCTCACTGAAGGCAGACCCTGATCTCTGCTGTAGCCTGGGGCTGAAAACAAGGCCTGTCCAACGGTGGGAACTCCATAAATGTTTGTTAAATGAATGAATAAACTCCCAAGGAAGAAGAGAACACGTAAGTAAGGTCTGCAGGAACATCTTGACTCTAAAACTCTCCAAGCACTGGCCCGGGGTATATTTTATTATAGAATACTTGGCAAAATGTGAGTGAAAGTGGGGGATATTATTTCCAAAGGACCCAGATGTCACTTATGGTGTCATGCAGTGTCGATAGCTGAGATAGGAGACCCGCAGAGCCAGCCCAAGGTCTGGCTCACGGGACAGGTGTGCGATAGCCACAAGCTCCCTGACATCTCTAATCCAGCTAAGAAATGGGCGGGACTTCCCAAGACCATTTTCGCTCCTCAATTATTCTTTCTTAGATCAGCTACCATGCACGGGAGGCAGGAAGTTAAAATCGGTGAGGTTGCAAATCAGCGGAGTAGAGAATTATTATCGGAAATAGAGCTGTGCGTCGGGAGTTCCCAAAGTCTCACTTAAAATAAAACTGAGTTGCCTAATGTTAGAGTCGCTCAGGTCCTAAGGGTGTTCCCCTCCCACGCTGAGCTTCCAGGGACTGTGACATACAATCACACAGCAATTATCTGGAACCCACAGCCGGATGAACACAGCGTCGGGTAGTCGAAGGATCACTGCAAGAAACGCACTGGGCTGTGCAAGGCTCAGGCTGCCGGGGTGGGGAGCGGCCTGGCCCTGTCACTCAAAGGGGAGCTGGTCGGCGGCCCCCACCCGAGGAAACTGCGACTCAGCAAGTCGGGGTGACAGGTACGCACTTCACGGCTGTCAGGGCCTGCGTGGGAAATGAGTGTGAGCCGTGGCAGGGTGTCAGGCGGTAATTAGCAGCCTGTCAGCTGTCTGTAAACAAACATTTCTGATGCATGCCATGAAGAGACGGAGCTATTTTGGTGATCAATTTTGCACTCCCAGGAAGCAGGATTTAATTATTTGCCTGATCTACGGAGCCCTGCATCATGTCACGCCGGCACGAACTGTGGGCACAACGCGAACCCCACCTGCAGAGGTGGCAGGAAACTCTCTGATGTGAGGGTCTTTATTTTGTCATTCAATCTTCGACAACAAACCATCCATTTCCACGCATTTGCATTTGAGGGCTATTTTAATTTTGTTTCTGAAGTGAGTCAAAAGGCCTAAAACAGCATTGTAAAGTAGCTGCGGATAAACATAACCGAGTTCTGGAAACCCTTATTGGGCACCTACTGTCTACCGTACTCCTGGCTGTACATGAGGAGCTATGAAAACAATGCTGAATCAAGACACAGCATCTGCCCACAAGGAAGGGAAGGTGGACATAAGAAACACGTACTATTGAGACATAGGCATGCACAGCACCCAGCCCAGCCTGGGGATGAAGGTGAAATTAGGGATGGTTTCAGGGGGTGACTTCTGAGCTGAATCTTAAAGGGTGAGTAGGAATTAGCGGAGAACCCCTGCTTGAGTACCTTCACACATGACTGTCATTAGCCGCCTTGGATAACTGGAAGCAATTTTGGGGAGCATTTAATCTTCCAGTTGCTGTTGCTTTCTGCGCTCCATCTTAGCAATTAAACCTCTGCTAATCGTGTATATTTCCCAATGTGGAGGGACTTGTTCACTTGTAAACATGCTTATGATAAAGTAGCTCCCACAATTAGATGCCAGTCTCTAAATTGCGATCTTTTAATGGCCCATGGTGACGATTTTTCTGTCTTTGCCCATTTTCTCTGTCAAAATAAGGACATAAAACAAGACAAAAATTGATAGAAAAATTCAGTAATAGAATAATTTCCACCAAAACCTTATTCGAAAAAAGACTGTAAAATGGTAAGTAGGGGACAGTTTAGATTGGATTAGAGAAGCTCTGCTTCCCAGGGTGATTGACGCCTGGTTTCACCCTTGCGAAGCACACCAGGGGCAGAGAAAAGGAAAAACAGATGCAATGAAGCTAAGAGGCCAGTCAGACAGACCCTTTCAGCCTGGCATTTTACGGAGTGAGAGGGCTGGGTGGGTGTCAAGGGTTCCCCTCCTCCCCTCCCTCCCTCCCTCCCTTCGTCCCTCCTTTCTTTCCTTCCTTCCTTCCTTCCTTCCTTCCTTCCTTCCTTCCTTCCTTCCTTCCTTCCTTCCTTCCTTCCTTCCTTCCTTCCTTCCTTCCTTCCCTTTTGGTAATGGTCAGTCCCACAAATCTTCCAGCAGAGGTCATACTTTTCCTTTGAAATGCAAGCATTTTTTATTTGAGAGAATAACACAGCTAATTGTCCTGGGCTGTAAATTTCCACACTATGTGGAGAGTCGGCGGTGACACGAGGCCACTGGAGAGCTGTGGGAGATTGTCCCCAAGACATACGCCAGCCAGCTGAGCTTCACACCTTGATAAAGACGAGAACGCCATACCACCTGTGTCCAGGTGCCTGGTGCTGCCTCCATGCTGCCGCTTGTGTTTGTCCCCTCTCAGGTGGTTTGTCCCCTCACTGCTGGCTTAAGCAGTGACAATGGCAACAGGGAACATTACTAGCCTCTCCCTCGGGGTCTGAGCATCACTGGGCCTTCCTTACCAAAACCTCACTTGTCAACACACACTACGGGGGTTTCATGAATACCCTGGGGCTATTGCTGAGGGGATTCTGCAGGATTCTGAGGATGCCCTGACATTATCAACAGCTGTCCAGGGGCTTCCGGTTTGCTGGGTTGTGAGTCTGCCACTCAGGAGGTTAGAGAGGGCTTCGGGGAGGAGTGCTGAGACCCGGGCCGGGCTTCCAGAGATGTGTAAAAACTAGACTGGCAGAAGGGAAGAGGAAACGTGTTATAACCCCAGGAGAGACCAAGAAGCTTGCCTGGGAAGTCACGTGGGACATTTCTCTGGGTGACAGTCCATTTGGTTTCTAGCACAAAATATGTCATAAAGAGCTAAGATTTATTGAGCACTTTCTAAATCTACTTCTCTGAGCTAAGTACTTTCCATGCATCATCTCATTTCTCAGTTGGGAAAACCAAGGCTAAGTCGTCTGCCCAAGACTGTGCAGCTTCTGAGCTGTGGCGCCTACAGCACCACCCCGGTTGCCCAGTTAGAGCCCAAGCTTCTCACTGCTGCTCTAAGCTGCCTCTCCTGGTATAACTCAACTCACAGCACAATCACTCAACTCCACTTTGGCTGGTAAGTGTGGCCGGGGATCTTGTGATTACTGTGTCTAAAATACAATAATCTTGGGACATGATCAACGCCCCATTACTACCTCATTCCTTTCAACTCCTTACACTCAGCTGAAATTCCCACGCGTGCTAAACCAGTTGCCAGTAGTCACAATTTGAAGTGGGCTGAAGACAAACTTCAATCCTTGGTACTTGCCTAATAGAGATTCGATGTCACACACCTAAAAACAGAAGGCCCCAGGGCCCCAGAGAGAGATAACGGCTATGCTCCTCGGTGCCTTTCCTTTGATGCTTCATTTCTTGCAAGCTAGAGTGACTCTAGCAGCACTGGGGAGCCCGCTGCACTGAGGGAACGGGGGTGGGGGGTGGGCAGAAATGTCCATTAGCTGCTGAGTTTGGTGGGTGGGAAGGCGAGTCTAATGATGTCACACAGCAAGTGCCATGTGCTGCACAACACACACACGGCAGGATCCAGTTTTCACTGGCACCCTGTATGGAATTCCAAGGAGAATTCAAAACACCTCTCTTCTCACCACAGCCCATGGGACTCTGGTCAAGGCAGAAGGTCCAACGGAAGGTTCACACTGGAGAGCATGTGGAACAGAAGCAAAGTTTACCACAAGAAGTGATAGTAAAGTCACGGTGCCTCAAGACTGGCCTGAGCAACATGGAAGCAAAGGCTAGACACAGTGGAGCAAGCATATGAATGAAAACTCAGCCAGAACTGTCTCCCAGCCTCTGAGCAGGGTTATCACCAGCTTCTCGGTGAGCAGGAACTGAAAATCCATGCTCAGGACTTTGTGCACTTCACACCGTCCTGCACATCAGTACACTGTGTGAAGCACACACGGCTCTCATTAAGAACTGCCCAGAGTCCAGTCAGTGGCTACAAATCCTGTCACCATGATGGAATCCTTAAATAAGAACTCCTTGAAGTATTTTTATATTTTTACATAAGGAATCCCCATATGACTATTAAAGTAAAGATTCTCAAAAAACATTGAGGATGCATGACCCAGTATATGTTCTGACAATAAGATAGAATGTATAATATCAGTCTTGTCAATAAAATTTATGGTGCATTATCGAGAAAGGAAGGAAGGAAGGAAGGAAGGAAGGAAGGAAGGAAGGAAGGAAGGAAGGAAGGAAGGAAGGAAGGAAGGAAAAAAGAAAGAAAGAAAGAAAGAAAGAAAGAAAGAAAGAAAGAAAGAAAGAAAGAAAGAAAGAAAGAAAGAAAGAAAGAAAGAAAGAAAGAAAGAAAAATAAATTCTGGTACCCAGAATGGGCAAACCAAGTAAAACCCCGCCTAACATGAGTTTGTCCTGATGGAACATGTGTCTAGGACACCACATATGCTTTATGAACACAATTGAATGACGTCTTAGTCCCTTTTGTGTTGCTATAACAGAATACCACAGACTGGGTAATTTACAATGAGCAGAAATTTATTTGGCTCACAGTTCTGGAGGTTGGAAAGTCCAAGAGCATGTCGCCAGCATCTGGTGGGGGCCTTGGTGCTGTGTCACCCCATGGCGGAAGGCGGGAGCACAGGACAGTGTGTAAGGGAGCAAACAGCAGGAAGCAGGGCTCACCATCAGGACCTGTCCCCATAACAACTAACCCACTCTTGTGATGACAGCAATCGTCAGTTCATGAGTGCAGAGCCCTGATGACCTAATCACCTCTTAAAGGTCTCACCTCTCAACATGGCTGCCTTGGGGATTAAGTTTCCAGCACACGAACTTTGGGGGACACGTTCGAACCATAGCAAATGTATATTTCTAACCTAGGTTTTTAGCCTGGTGCACACCTAATGGCCCAATTCACTGTCTGGTTTAGGGAAAGAAGCTCAGATGGTTACCCAGCTGTGGGAAAGAGTGTGTGAGTAGGAGTCTCTGAAGAACTAGTCTTGGCCAATGGAGGTCAGAGGGAGATTACATTGATGCAAGGACACTAACCATGCATAAAAACTTGGATCCATGCTCGATACTCAATTAATGTTTGTTGAGTGAATGAATGAATAAAAATTACACTTTAATCCCACCCCTGAGAATCCTATAGTTTTAGAGTTCATACAGAAACCCAGGGCAAAATCTGAAATGCCAAGTGGAAGGAGAGCCCAGAACATCCAACAGCCTGAATATCGAGTGCCCCACGTGCTGCCTTTGTGTGGAAGGCGTCTGGGAATCCAGGTTCAAGCTGCTCAGACTCTCGGGAATCATCCATTTATTAATACGTCCCTGGGAAGTTGACAGTCATTTTCCTGGAGCAATCGAGTAACCCTGGCTTTCTTTGAGCTGCTTAAGAAAGCCAAGCCCTTTCCATTGTTTGTCTACTTGGGATGCCAGGTCAGTTTTCAGAGAAAACCTGTTTGCCCTGGAGTCCCTGAGCAAACGTGTGAATTCTCACTAAAAACTCACAGCAGCCTGAAACCCGGCTACTCTTTTCAAACGATGTGGCCTCTATTTTGAGGGGACGCTTTGTCATCTCTTCTAGCATTTCCCACTTCATCGTGATAAACACATGCGACATTTTCTGTTAAAAATAATTTGTTGATTTCCTGACCTCCCATTCTCAACTTTCTATATAGTGAAATCTAAGGAACGTTGAGACTCTGATTTCAGGCAGCAACCTTGCTCCTGTTAAATCATCCTTGCCTTTAGGGCTCAGATCCCACTGCTCTAGGGCCCTGCTGTGACATTTGAGAACCAAGGCCTGGGGCAGAAGAAGCCCGGGGTTTAAACTTACATTTGATGTCACACTGCTAGCAGGGGGTCAGGGATGCATCTTTCAGGGGACCTTGGACCCCCGGCAGGGTGCCCATCTCGTTAGAAAATGTGAAAGCAATTATGCTGTGCACCTACAGAGCCACTATATGCGGCTCCAGGGAACCAAGAACTTAACTTTGACCCACTTTCTTATCCTCCTCTCGTCTGTGCAAGCCTGAGATTCGGGGACAGGCAGGCTGAGTGAAGAGTGGAGGCCGCAGGAAACAGGGACCGGTGTGCCGCTAAGGGTTCCAATCAGCTTTGTACATAGCCTCTTTCAGAAATGGACCAAAGCAGAAAATGACTCATTTTTTCAATTATAGGTAATAGTCCAATCACACACTTACTCCACTCCTTTTTTCCCCTTCTCTTTTGTGTGGACTTTTCCAGATTTTTCAGGACAATTTAGGAAATAGTTGCCATATAGCATCATTCACTCCATAATTGAACCCCTGAAGCTTTGTTCTCAGGAACAGATACTATTTGGAGTATAAAAAATATGTTTTTACTCATCATTTGCTCCTGAAATAATACAGAAGCTTTTCAAAGCAGAGGGGCATTCATGCATTCAACCAATATGTATTAATGACATTTTATGTGCTGGGAACCAGTCTAGGTGCGGAGAATGAATCTTTGTGGCTGTCCGTCCTGCACTGCAGTGGAAGCAAGTCACGTACGTGAGAAGAAAACGTGCTGTGTTGGACGTGCTGTGTCAGGAGAGCAGGGACCCTCCTTGAGAACATCACATGGGAGTTTGAGTGGCAGATGTCCCCATCGCATGCCAGGGCTCCGCTTGGTAGGGCCTGGGGACGACATTCTCTGTTGGGCCAGATGTGGGTCTGAGGTGCAGAGTCAATTAAAGGGCAGGGCTGGTAGTGTGGCCTTGCAAAGCCACCGTCCAGCCCCGCTCACTATACTTGTGGAAAGACTGAGCCCTGGGATGTCAACGAGCCTGCTGGTCTCGGCTCGGCCGTGGGCCAGAGACACTGTGCCTCTCACACGGACACTGTGTCTAATGACCTGTCCCTGAGAACTCGCTAAGTCAACCTGTCCCCATGCATGATGATGTGGGTTGCTGATGGAGCAACCTCTACTCACTGTCAGGAGCCAGAAGTCAAATGAGTCAGCAAACTGTGTCCCTTGTCCCAGCTCAGAGTGGCGGGAACCCAGCATTAGAAGACCAACTTGACTTCTCTGTGGAAGCGAACTTGGGGCTGCTCGGCAGCCCGATCGCCTTTCCGAGAAGGTGCGGTGCACTCTCCCTCGTGCGCCTGTAGCAGAAGCTCCTGCCAGCACTGCCCTTTGAGCAGGAGGATGTACAAACAGAACACTCTGCGCACTTCCGCTGTCTCTAGGCACCAGCAGAGTGTCAGTGACCAACACACGTTGTGATGCTGCATGGGTTGGCTCTTCTCTCTGTCATTTCATAATGTACATCAAGTATTCGTGTCTTCTCTCCATCTGCTTTGAAGAGAACAGACGCCAAATTTGACGTGTATAAGTAGCGGGGATTATTCTGCTGCAAACATTATGTTCTGCAGCGTGGCGAGTCATTGACGGTATGCCAGCCACGCCCACGGAGCCTGGGCAGCTGCCACGGTCATCTCTGAGCAAAGTAAGAGTAATGTGTTTTCTGTCCAACTGACCAAAGAGCTCAGGGGTCAAAAAGAGGTACCCATCCTTGTATAGTGAGCTCGTAAGATGATAGCAGGAACCAAAATATTAAATGTCACATGTCATATTGGTCTAATCCATTGATTCGACACACATGCAGGTACCATCACAGATGGTGCAAACGGGAACGAGACAGAACATGAGCCTTACCCTCTGTGGGGCTTGCAGTCCAGTGGAGGGAACCAGGCCTGTGAATAAATAGCCGTGGTCCTGTTCGGTGAGTGTCATGACTGTGAGAAGACACAAACTCCTGAGTGGGTGCAGAGGACATTAGCCTGGCTCAGGCTTGGGGTCAGGGAAGACGGTTTGGAGGAGGTGATGTTCTAGCTGGGTCCTGAGCGGTGGGTGGGGACTGACCAGTGCAGAAGAAGAGAAAGCATTCCAGGTGGTGTGCTCACCAAGCGTGAGGCCCGGAGTTCTGCAGGAGCAGCTGTGGGGGCAGGAGCCACAGTCGCTCCGTGCGGCTGGATAGCGAAGGGCACGTGGGAAAGGGCGGCAGGCCAGGCACGAGCCCACGGGGTGCAGTGGGAAGGGCCTTACTGCCCTGCTGGGCTTTGGGGGAGGTGGACTGGTCTCCACCCACCAAGGCGAGGGCTGCAGCTCGAAGCGTGAACCTGGAACTCGGCACCGGGTTTATAAAGGCAGCCAGACTCGCCCACACCTCCCTCGGTCATGATCCCTCTTTTCCCCACACCCGAGCAGCAGACTCCTAGCTGTTCCGGAATCCAACGGTTTTTAGCTCTCTTTTTCCGAAGACTGTCTTTGCCCTTTAGCTCTTCCACGCAGCCGCCAGACAGTGCTGTAGTCACTCTGATTGCTCTAGTATAACGATGGGCTGGGACTCAGGTTGGGTTCCTAAGCCGGACAACTCTGCCCAGCTCAGCACCTGGTCTCCACGCCACCATCCGACCGTCGCTGGCAGACGGAGCTAATTGGGAGCTGGCATCCATCTCGGCTCTGCTGGCCTGAGACAGTGCTGGGTTGCCACAGCAATGTCACAGGAGTGCAAAAGGGCAGCTTGGGGTGGTTTCCATTTTTCTTTGTAAAACGGTGGAGCTGTTTGAATTTGTCTGCGGGCAGGAGCAGCGGGTGGGCGCTGCTCCAGTTAAAGTGACAGAGAGGACTGGACAGGAGATCATTTGTGTGGTCCGGGCTGGGGATAGCAGAGGTGGAAATGCATTTTCTTCTTCCCTCTCCTGCTTCTTCCTATAGGACTGACTGCACTTTCCATGTGAGGAGGACATCGATTAGGCCACAGTGGAAAAGCTCTTAGGTCCAGCCCCTTCTTAAGGGAACAAAAAGCACATTCAGAATCCCTGAGAGTGGTGGTCCCCGACCTTTTTGGCACCAGGGACCGGTTTCATGGAAGACAGTTCTTCCACGGACCGGGGGTGGGGGTGGGGAGGTGGGTGGCGGAGCTCGTGGCCCAGTCCCTAATGTAACTGCCCTGTGGCCCGGGGAGCAGGGACCGCAGCCTTAAGGAACACCGAACTGCAAGTAACAAGCCTTATGTTTTTAAAACTGCTTGTTTACGCTGTTCCTAGAGCATAGGTTTCGTGGCTGTAATTAAAAAACAAATACATCATTAAAAACCTAGGGTCCTACTAAACAGCACACACAGGAAGAACAAAGCCACACGCGCGGCTCAGGGGGAGCAGAGCTGCTTAGCAGGACGAGGGCGGTGGTGTGGCAGAGATGCAGACAGAGAAGACCAAACAGGAGCAGTGGTAGAAATGTCCCACCAGTCAATCAACTCCGGAAAGTTGACCAAGGGCAGAAGATGGCATTATTGCTTAGGACTAAAATAAAAAGAGAAGACAGTGTCCCTGCCCAGCGGGAGAATAAGCTTTTGACAGAGCAACATTTCAACAAGTGCAAACAACAAATACCGTCCAAGTGATGTGCAGTGTGGGGGGCAGAGTGGGCAGGTTCTGGAAGGGGACTCTGGCCATACACCTGCCCCTCCACGCAGACAGCGGGGAGACTCGGCTTTCCATGGCTGCCAGGAGACAAGAGCTGGGACATAGAAAACGCCAGATCTCTGCTTGGGAGTCTGTGGAGGGAAAGGCTGAGTCTCACCAAGGGGAGGCATTTGGCCCATGGCTGAGCAGAAGTTGTCACAGAGGAAGGTGGCAGGAAGTCTGCCCAGAGCCTCTGGATGGAGCCTTTGCAGACCCCACACTGGACCAGGGCTCTGACGGGTCTGCTGCTTTTGCATACTTTTCTGATCTGCTGGAATCTAGAATAAATGGGTTCCCAGGTCCCCTGTCCTCTCTGAAAGGCCCATGAGCATCCAAACCACACGGCAGCAACCACTGTGATAGCATCTCACTGGCCGCGTTCCCCACCGCTCCCACCGCCCAGCCCACCTTGGGTTTGGTTCCCAAATCTCCAAGAAGCAGTGCCGTGGAAATTTCTAGAATGCAAAAGCATCTTTTAGACTTTTTAACTGACTCAGGGGTCTGGATGCAGCCTCTGGAAGCTGAGGTCCTAGTGACACCCACCAAGGTGACCTTGGGAAGCACCCCTTTGTTTTCGTTCAGCCTATTGACAGTCAACAGTGACGACAGTTGTCCCAGCTGTTGAAAATGTCAGAGCAGGCAGGTGTCTCAGTGTTATCCTTACCTGTGTAAAAACAATATTTACTGTAAATCATTCTGGGTCACTTCGTATCTTTCAAACACACTTAAAAAGGAAGTGGGGTCCTCTGATCGATTGTAAAAAGCATGTTCCAAGTAAGCGACTGCGTGGGTCAAGCGCATCTTCATCCCAGGATCTCTCAGCAAGGGTGAAGCAGAGGAGGTTTATGGAAGCTCCAATTCCAAAGTCATTAAACCTCGGCTGTTGTGCAGCTCATCGGGGAAACACCCTGATGGAGAAATGAAGCCACGCTGATCTGCCTCTGTCACATCAGAGTCCCACACATGGTGCAGGGGTGGGTTTAGGAACTCTGTTCTCTTTTTTTCACTGGAGATGAGACAACACACTGGTGTTTACCAGGGCTGCAGCCTGTGTCAGAAGCTCAACTGCCGTTACCACGGCAACAAGGTGCTCTTGTCCCTCTTTGCAATGCCACTTTTGCTTTGATGGAACCATTTCCCCCAACTGTCTGGAGAGTTATGTCCCAGGGGACATTTTGACCAGATGTAGCTCTTACAGAATACCGGCCGAGCACTCATGCAGAGCATGCATCTTAGATTCAGAAATGCTCCAACTTGGAAATTTTGCCAGAAAAAAAAGAGAGCAATGGTCAGTCCAAAGCCTGTGGGAAGGCTGGCTTAGCAGCCAGGCTGGGTCACAAGGTCAGAGCATTCTCCACCGGAGAGTCATGAACTGAGTCCAAGCAAACAAGATGCCATTTGTCATACATCCTAGATGAAGTCAGCCTTAAGGAAAAGCCAGGACCTGACACCAGGCCCCAGAGCCTTTGCCGGCAGGTGCAGAAACCCCAGAGGAAAAGCAGGGCAAGAGCCAGCTAGAAATAAGAACAGAGAAAGTTTTCAGGTGGAATAGATGAGCAGTAGTAGTCATCTTGAAAGAACACTGAATTGCCCGTAAGAGCCTGCGGTCTTTAGCACAACACAGCCCCGGCCGGAATATAGGTTCTGCCAAGTATTAATTCCCTGAATTTGAGAAGCCTATTGGACTTCTCTGAGCCTTAGTCTCTTTATGGGAAAAGTGTGTTCATAATTTTGACTCCTGCAGGCTTCTGTGAGGATGCTGTGTGTGAGCACCACACCATCACGTGTGACACACGGTGAGCGCTCGGCTGCGCTGTCTCGCTCCTTGTCTGTTAGGCACTCGCCAGGTGACGTGGGCCCTCAGAGGAACAGGTTTTAATTCCCACCTTCTAGGAGCTGCAAGCCTAATGGAAGACAAACAGGTGATGCTGCAGGGTGAGCAACCTGAGAGCGGAAATGTGGATCGAGTGGCTTACCTTCCAGAGAAGGGGGCCCCCACTCTGCCTTACAAGAAGAAATGGAGTTCTCTAGAGGGAGAAGTAGCTGAATGGCTGTTCATGGCCAGAAGGGCACCGGTGCAGAGAAGGGACATCTTGGTGCATGGAGGAGCCTCAGCGATTAGAGTGAGCTGGACTACGTGTCAGTCACCCCACACCCTTCAGCACCTATGGCTTGTGGACAGCTCCCTGACCAGCGAGTAGGCAGTGGAGAGGCTCAGCGGTGCTCAGGTGCCGGAGACCACCCTAAAACTACGAGTTCAGCTTGTCAAATAAAAAATAAATACACTAACTACTTGTGTATTTTTTAAATAATATTTTCATTGAAATATAATTCACATAACATTGCTCATTTATAAGATGCAGTCCTGCAGTTTGTAGTATGTTCACACAGTTGTGTGATTATTACGACAGTCATTTTTAGAACATTTTTATCAACTGAAAAGGAATGCTTTGTATCCATTAGCAGTCATACCACCTCTACCTCTATTCCCCTCAGCCCCAGGCCGAAATGGATCTACTGTTTTTCTCTACAGATTTGCCTATTTTGGACATTTCAAATAAATGGAATCATACAATATGTGGTCTTTTGTGACTGGCTTCTTTCATTTAGCATAATATTTTTAAGATTCACCCCTATTGCAGCATCTGTCAATACTTTATCCCTGTTTATGGCCAAATAATATTTCATTGTTTGGATATACCACTTTTTACATATCTATTTGTCAATTGATAAACATTTGGGTTGTTTCCACCTTTGAGTTATTATGATTAATTTTTCTATAAGTATTCATATGCCCTTTTTTGTGTGAACATATGTTTTCATTTCTCTTGAGTTTGTAATTAAGTGTTGAATTGTGGGAAGATGTGGTAACTCTGTTTTTAATAATTTGAGGAGCTGCCAGACTATTTTCCAAAGCAGCTACACTATTTTACACTCCCACCAGCCTTTGTATAAGGGTGCTAATCTCTCTGAATCCTTGCCAACACTTTCTATTACCTTTCTTTTTGATTATAGCTATCTTATTGAGTGTTAAGTGATAGTTCTTGTAATTTCCATTTGTATTTTCCTGATGGGCAACAATGTTGAGTGTCTTTTCATGTGTTAATTAACCATTTGTATACCTTTTTTTGGAGAAATGTCTATTCAGATCCTGTGCTTCTTTGTAATTAGGTTATTTATCTTTTTATTCTTGAGTTGTAAGTGTTCTTTATATATTCTAGATTCAAATTGTTTATCAGATATATGGCTTGCAAAAATTTTCTCCCATTATGTGGGTTGTATTTTGATGGTGTCCTTTGAAGCACAAAAGTCTTTAATTTTGATGATGTCCAATTTACCTATTTGTTCTTTGTTGCTTGCTTATGTTTTTGAAACCTAATTATAAATAATTTTGAAATTTTAGGTAGTTCAGCCCTCTGCATACTTCTAGTGTGTGTAGATAAGAATTTACCATAATGCCTGGAAGAGAAAAAAGTGTTCAAAGAACTTAAGCTATAATAGTAATAACAATAATAATTATTATTACACAATATTAGACAGAGTACTTAACATTGAAGACTGTTGTTTTCTTATCCAGAATCAAAGAAGGGAGGAGAAGGGAATTTCCAGTTTGAGTGTGCATTTTGTGTCAGGCACTGTGTTTGGAGCTTAAATAGGTGGGTGAGAATAACAAGGTTAAGTGAGCTGCCCAAGGTCACACAGGAAGTTGTGTAACTGGGTTGGATTTGCACCCAGAAGGGACTGGCTCCAGTATCTGTGCTTTTCCTCCATCAATGTAATCTATCATCACAATGGGCAGAAAAAAAGCCTTGAGAGCGATTTTATTTAAAATCTCACACGAAGAACAACACTGAGTGTCAAGTATTTTGGTAGAAACTCAGAATAGAACCACCAAAGATGTCCCCTAAAAATGGGAGGTTATTGGGTTTTCTTTTTGTCATTTGTAAGATGCGGCTTAATGGGATGCCATTTGATTAACAATAGAAAATTTAGCTGTAAATTTAAATTCTTGAGCTGAGCAGTCTAGAGCAAGTTGGGAGATGAGCCCAGGTGGTGTGTGAGGGAGGGCAGGGAGGTCCAGATGAGAAGTGGACAATATCAGAGGTGAAAATTCCACCCAAGTGCAATTCTCTCCTGCTACTCATTTCACAGAAGACCTGGTGGGGGAGGGGTGGCCTTGGAAGAAGCCCCCAAACAGAAACCTTTGTCTCTGGCATCAGCCTTGGTAACGTCTCTGTACACAACCTATTCTGAGAAGCCATTTCAGTAGGTTTGAGAATCAGAAATAAATGATTTTGAAGTGTAGGCTTAAACTGTAGACTGGCAGGAATTGAATGCCGGAGGACCATGATTTTAATTGATTACAAGAGATTGCCACTTTTTGAGATGATGCAATCACCAGGAGAATTAATTTTGCTGCTTGAGGTAGTTGGCAGGTCGAATTTGCAAGTATAAAGTATTCGCACCGTGTGAGCAGAAAGAGCATTCTTATAAAGTAATTGATTCCTTGGCTAGTCTTAGGGCAGTTTCTGTCCCAAGCAATAAGGAAATATTTAAATGCCTAACACCCCTAAAAGGAGCCACTGTGCCTGGACAAAATAGGCAGTCCCTCCAGAGTGGCTTGAGTTCCAGCCACACTTTGTAACTGAAGAAGTTCGGTATGTCTCTGTCCTACAGAAGCAGACATCAGAGTGTGGCTCAGGGAATGTCAGGACAGGCGTATCACACTGCGCCAGCCCTCCCCCACCATGGTCCTGTATCCAGGGGGCCAAAGTGCTCTGTACTGGGCTGAGATGCCCCAACGCGGTGGACACAGCTGGTTGCAAAAAGCATTTTGTCCGAATATCCCTTTCTTTCCTGTGCCATTGCCCAGGCTCACTAAGGCAGGAGGAACAGCAGAGTTCTGCTTCTCAGGTTTGGTTTCCAGTTGTGTTCATAAACATCCCTGTGTTTCTGGGGAAGCTGCCAACTCCTCTAGTAGAAACAATCCCTCTCAGCAATTTTTAGCCTTTGGGCAAAACCCCCAAGATGAAAAATTTCCCAAGGCTGCCTTTTTCTTCTAAAAAAAAGAGCACCAGTTTCTCTGCAAAAATCAACTTTGGGCAAAACAAATAGCACAAAATGACAATAACAAAACCCCCAGAACTGTCGTTTTGGAACTACAAATGCCTGTCCCAAGCCTCCAGATTTCCAAATGCCAGCAATCTAGAGTATTCCAGAAGGACACTGAGCTGTCTCTGACCTGCTCCAGCAGCCTGGGGACTGAGGGTGCAGGAAGCATGGAGGGAGAGGTCTCCTGCCAGCTGGCAGGCAAGGAGGCTCCTTCACCCAGGCCCTTGTTCCACCTGGCAGAAGGAACAAGAGGGCAGGTGTCATCCCTGGGCACAAGTCCTGGTGGGAAGGCTCCGCTCCACTCCTGGAAGGTACGGTCTCCTGACCTCAGGGAGCTATTACCCCCTACGCCTTCCATTTCTCCCCAGCTTGGATTTTAAAGCAGACTCATCTGGTATCATAATTCAGGGACACACCTTAATCATTGACCATTTATCACCAAGGTGACATACTTCATAGATAAAAGAAATTTGCAGATATGATTGCCCAGTTCTCTCAGTTTTACAAATAAATATCCAGAGATGTCAACTTTGGTTCCAGTCACAAAGGTAGTGGGAGGTAGAGTCAGAACTAGACCCCCGTGTCATGCTCCCTGTTCAGGGATTGCTGAGCCAAGCCAGAGCCGTGCCGTTTCCACGGAATATTTTAAATACTGTGGGGCGGAGGGAGGCTGGAGAGTAGAGAGACACATGGTTTCTGCCAAGGGGAGTAACTTTCCAAATAGGGGAACTTGAGCACCAGTGGGGAGAAGACACTTTTGGGTCAACTGGCCTGTTGGTCATTTCTTCTCTCCAAGACGCAGACATCGAGCATCTAAAGCCTCAGCCATGGTTAAAGGGAGATGCACACTGGCTAGTGAACGGCCTTCATTCTGGCTAAAGTGTGCAGGATTTCCTCCAATTATCACCAGTGCAAGGAAGGATTCAGCTCACGTTATGGAGACAGTGTAGCTGAACCCAATCACATGTGTGTTTCCCTTTTCCCAGCGTGTCAATTCGTCAGATCACTGAAATGACCAAAGCCCCTTCCTGGTGGAATCTATGAATCGTACATCACAGAATGAGCATGTGGCTTGAAGGTCGTAGAGGAAATCTGTGTAATGTCATTTCTTTAGCCATTTTTATTCTAGCAGAACGTCTGAGTTGTCTGTGTCTAATTTTCCTGATGTTTTGACATTTTCTACAGCAAGAACATATATTATGAGAGTTTTTTAACCTTCTATGATCTTTTCACTCTAATGATTTAACAAGAAATTTTAAATTTTAAGTAAAAGCAAATGTCCACTACTAAGTATTGAAATGCTCTCAGAAATAAGGAGGTTTGGTTGATAATGTTGGACTTACAGAGACACTGACGGATTTTCTCCATGATAGCGAAGTACTTCTCTTCCTTGTCCCCAGACCCCCTGAAAAGGTTGGGCAAGAAGGGAGAGTCAGTAAATGGCTTTGAGAAAATGAAAACTAGACTCCTTCAAAGACGAGAGTAGCCCCACTCTTGGCATAAGTGCCTATAGGCATCAAGTTTCAGTTGAAAAAGTATCAGTAAATAATATTTGCTTTGTAGGTAAATACAGGCTAGGAGCCTGAGGAGTAACAACTAGTTTGCTCTGGTTGTATGCAAATTGCTAGTCCAAGTGCAAGCCAATGTCTTTGAGTGGTTAAACGCTGCCAGTGTCACAGAGCTGAGCTACCCCAGGGATGGGGGCGGTGTATGTGCATGTGCATGTGTGTGTGTGTATGTGCATGTATGTATGTGCATGTGTGTGTATGTGTATGTGCGTGCAGGTGAGTAGTTGGTGGGTGGGTAATTCAGGAGTTACTGTTTACCTGGCAGTTGAGGAGCATGTTCCCCGGCCTCTCCTTTCTTCCCTCCCACATTCCTTCATCCAACACGGAAGCAGTCTCTCTCTAGGCCAGGCATAAAATAATGACTTCATCCTCTTCTCTTTGCTGACACGAGCTGGGACTCAAGCCTGAGTGACATTCCAGGAGGACCTGCATGTTGCTCCTGGCCACTGAGTCTCCAGACACCAATGAACATCTGCTGAAGAAATCAGTGAATCGTCTTGACGATGAAAAGGAGACCCAAACTGAAACTTTTTCTTTGACGTAGCTCGGCCGAGTGAGTGAGGCGGAGCGTGGGTTCTGGCCGACACGAGCCTTCATCATCACTCCCCCATGTCCCTGACTTTCCAGGCTATGAGAGCATTATTTCTATCTTCACATTTATTTTGAAAGTTGGTTAATTTTTTTTCAATAGTCATGTTGAGTGAGTGCGTGTACACTCTAGCAAACCAAATCAAGGTTTTATTTTTCTCTCATGTAAAAATCACCTGGACAAGGCCAAGCAGGCCTGGCATGAAAATCCCACAAAATCATCAGGATCCCAGGCTACTTCCACCTTTATGTTCTGCCATCCTCGGGGGGGGGGGGGGGGGGGGGGGGGGGGGGAACGGGGGTCTCCTCATCCTCATGCTTTCAAAAAGGCTGCTAGAGCTCCAGCCATCATGTCTGCTTTCTAGGCAGCAGGAAGACAAAGAGCAAAGGGCAAAAAGGCAGCACACAACCTGAATATGCCCCTTCTTAGCCCAATTTTAAGATTTGTCACATCTTGACCAAACAACTTCTTATCATACTTCATTGGCCGGAACTTAGCCAGGGCCACTGTATTTGCACAGAATGATGGGAAATATAAAAACCAGGTACCTTGCCACCTCCCACAATAATATTAGGATCTTGTAGAAGAAAAAAAGGAGATTAGATATTATCAAGGCAATTAACTGTCTCCATTTTCAGTTGAAGCATCTAATTGATAAACATGGAGAATGACGGTCTATCACCAATATTTGCAAAACATGTAACCCACTAAACTTTAAAATACATGAAAATAAGCCTTTGAGGACTTCTTCCATGATCCATTATGCACACAGAGAGGAATCTACTCTAGGTGCAGTTCCATCTCCCACGTGGTCTTGGGTCTTGAACTTGAAAGGACAAGCGCTGAACAGGTCACGCCTCCTCTGTGGCTGATTCCCCTGGGGGCCCGACGGTGAAGCCCAGTCTGGCACAGCGGTCCAGACCCTGTTCTTCTCTGGCTTAGGTCTGCAAAAAGGAGAGCTTGGATCTGGCACCTTTATGCCTCCCGCTTTACGGGAAAGGCCAAAAAGCTTTCCCTGCTAGAACAACGGCTGCCCTCAATGTCCTCTTCTTCGCCCACGTCCACCGTGGGAGTCGGAGAGGGGAAATCCTGGAATCTCGGCCTGTTTTCAGCTAGGAGCAAGCGCGAGACCTGATTCTGGTTGGTGCGACACAAGCAGACGTTTGCATCTGGGCTCTGTAGAAGGCTATGGTGTTGAGATTAGCTAATGTTTCACAACGGGTTCCCGATAACCAGAAAGCCGCGTGCTCCGTCCCTTCCATGGCTGAGAGCTTCTGAGACGGACGGGTAACACCTGCTGGGTGTTTACCAGGGATGGGGAGCTACAGCTACTTCATCTTCCTTGAATCTTGCGCAGAATGCGCTGAGGCAGAGGTCCCTATGTTATGGGTTAAGAATCTCCAATCTGGTGAGAATAACTGCTGCCCCGGCCAGAACTTTTCTTTCCTCTCTGGGCCTGTGGCGGAAAGTTGAACTTGCACCTTTGGGCTGCAAGCCTGAATACCCCGCCACCCAAGGACCTTTTTCCCCTTTCTCCTTTCTCCTCCAGGCAGTGGCAGGGGCGCGGGACTGAGGGGCAGAGGGAAAGCTGAGAGAAGGGGTTCACCACCGTGCAGGTGGGCCTGGTTCCTCCTGGGGAGTTCTCAAGAAAAATGGAGAATTGTGCAGCCCGGTGATGGTGCACAACTGAGGATTTGAGTTCAGGGCTTTCGTTATGAGACAAATTCCTGCCCCGTTAACCTCAGCATGGAAGGCTCTTGATGGCAATCACTAAGGCTGCCTCGCATGTGCCCAAGCAAATCTTTATGCCACAGATGCTACCTACAACAGGTACTGCATATTCATGCCACAGATGCATTTGTATTCCAGCTCGTTAAGATGAGCACTCACAGTGTCAGAATAAAATGAGAAGAAATCCATTGGAAGAAGGATGACTTGTTTTAAGCCAATTGGGTGACAGTGCTGGATATATATATATATATATATATATATATATATAAAAGAAATATTGACTTAAAAAGTTGGAATTTGATAAGTTCTTAAAATCCATAATGCCTGTCCCTTGCATCTAAAATTTAATGCATTGCATGTGATCTTTTGTTAAAAGAATTATTAGAGAAAAGCAATTCGTAATGGAGCCAACTGGTTATAAATAAAATAGTCAATAAAACTTTATCAATTATATGGAGTGACATGGAGGTGAGAGAGTATATTTAACTCTTTGAAGAGGAAAGATCTTTATGTCTAAGTGTGTCAACAGCATCATTTTTATATTAAAAAATTGTGCTAATTGACATTTACCTGTACATATCATTTAAAAAGCTCTGAGATGCATTTTACATTTAGTTATGAGTTATTGCTTAGATTTAGAATTTACAAAATAGCACGAAAGACTGTAATATCACGTTTTAAAGAATTCACGCTTGCTTCTCTTTCAGCTACTCTGAGCAATGTTTCCTTGTTGACAGAATGCATTCTGATGACACACTGTCATTAAAAATGACACAGGCATGCCCCCAGTATCTACGCTGGGGCCACACACTGTGCTGGGCCCTGGGGATGCAACGGTGGCCAAAGGAGGCGCCTGCTCTGGAGGAGCTGGTCACGGGGAAGGCAGCTCATCCTCAGACTGAGGGCTCTGAAATGGCAGGAACGCTCTGTGCAGCAATGCAGAAGCCTCCAGAGGATGCCAGGAGCTCTGCTTTCTTCCAAGGGAAACGGCTCCAAGTGATTCTTTGCCGCCCACATTCAATGTCTCGTTCACATGCATGAGTGTTTTCCTGGGCTTCAGCCACAGCTGGTGGAACCAGGGTCGGTGCTGGAGCAGGAAGCAACTCCACGTGGCAGGTTCCTGTCGGCGCTCTGCCGCGATCCAAGACTCTCCTTGGGGCTGTGGGGGTAGAGGGCGGATAGGTAGGTGGAGGAGTAAGACCATTTGAAGTTGAAAGTTTTGCCCAACTTTAGGCTCTGACCCTTACTGCCTACAACGCAGCATGGCCCAAGTGGCATATAGCATGTGTAAGTGTCCTCCAAAGAACCTGTGCTTTTCGGCAAATTAATTTCTGAGTCCTCATTTTCTCTTCTGTACAAATAGTGATGATTATACTTTCCTCGCAAAGCTGCTGAGGATTTCAATGTTGTGTGATTACAGTGAGTTTCACGGTGCCTGGCTCATGGAGAGGGTTGGGCACAGGATGTCCTGCTAATACACGACTGTCCACGGGGTTGAGAGCAGGCAGGTACCCGAGCCCAGGTGACTCCCGGCAACGCTGCGCTGCTCTCGCCCGGGGTCTGTGCTGAGCCGAAGGGGCGTCTCGGCCTCGGAAGTGAGAACATTGACAATGACCGAGCAGCTGATGAGGACATAAGAATATTTTCCATCTTCACACAGGCTTCTGTGAAACCTTGCAGCAAGACTCTAGTACTTAATGATGTTTTTATACTAGAAAAGGAGCACACACACAGATTAGTTTTAAACAACTAAAATCATGTCAAATGGCCAGAAAATAGAATAAAAAATTTATCATTGAAAAGCATGACTGAGAAGTCTTAGAACAATGAAGGTGCATTGTAAAATGAAGCTATAACTGTCATGAGTTTTTATGTAGCAAATACCATAAAATATTATTAACACCAGTATGCATAAAATATATAACAATAGCATCAATATGCATAAAATGTAAACTCTAAGAAATACAAGAAAAGAGTGGGCAGAAATACAATAGCAACAGGCTTTAAACAGCTTCTAAGAGCCTGTCACAGACCTACAGGGAAAAAAATAACATGTGATATTGATACTCTTAAAAACACAATGGATAGAATTGCCTAATAGATATATCAGACTTTATCCCATTCTACCTGAATGTGAATCCATCTGTGTTTTCAGTGCCTATGGCAGACCACTAACAAGCATGGACTATATCTTAGGCGACAAATAAAAGCCCAATAAATTCCCTCTAAAAGGTAGAACAGATACGGCCCTCTGACATAATGCAATAAATTTGTAATGTTTAACAAATGCAAAACTAAAAAAAACAAAAACAACTCTAGGAAATAATAATAAATAATTAAAAGTAATAAAAATTTCAGAAAAATCTCTCAACTTTCAGTACTGCCTGTGTCTTAGTCAGTTTGAGTTGCTGTAGAAGAATACCACAGACTGGGTGGCTCAAACAACAGACGTGTATTTCACTCAGTTCTGGAGGCTGGAATTCTGAGGACAGGGCACCATCACGGTTAGGTTCTGGTGAGGACATTCTTCCTGGGAACCATCTGGTTCCCAGATGGTTGTCTTCTTGCTGGGTCCTCACGTGGGGCAGAGTAGGTAGAGGGGAAGCAAGCTCTCTCCTATCTTCCCATAAGGGCACTAATCTCATTCATACGGGTTCTACCCACTTGACCTAACCATGTTCCTAAGGTCCTACCTCTAACCATCATATTGGGGGTTAGAATTTCAACATATGAATTTTAGGGGGACACAGACATTCAATGCACAGCATGCAAAGAAGTAACATGGTCATATGAACCCTTGAAAATAACAATTTTTTAAAAACTGGATAAAATAAAATAACCAACACTTTAAAGATCCCAGAAAGCACCCAAAACCAAATAGAAGCTAGAGGACTTTAATTTCAAAATGCTGCAAACAGAAGTGGTAAAAGCTGTGAGTTTGTGGTTCATTCACATGAGAACACTGATCAATCTCAAGAATGTGGCTATTGGGGGGCTGGATGAAACATGGCCTTCTTCTTGCCTTCTTCAGAGCTGGGAAAACAGCTGAAAATTGAAAGTGGAAATCATGACTGTGCAAGAACCTCAAAAAGAGTAAGACCCAAATTCAGGGAATAAGCTGGGAAACTCTGCTGACAGCTAAACACACAGATGTAGGGAACACCCCAGGGGGTCTCATGAAAAAACAAGAGGACAAAAAGAAATGAGCCCATGAAAGGTGATCTATGTGTAATGCCTTTGATGCTCTTCATAAGTGCATGTGTTCCCATGAGCCGATTGAGTAACAGAAAGCTGCAGCTGAGAGGGCTTAAAATGTCAGAGTGCAGACCCCAAATCAACACAGCAACTGAGAATTGGAGGAGACTCTCTCGAAGCAAAGATAACACAGAGAGGTTGAACCTCATCTCTGCCCAAATTCTTGGCTGACCACCAAATTTCACAAGCACAGGGGAGACCTTAGGAGCAACTTCACAAAAGGAGCAGAGGAAACTGTAAGAATAGACATCAGCAGCTGCTTGCTATGGGGAGATGGAATTTGCAGTGTGAATCCAGACCAATGCCTACTAATTCTTAGAGAAATATGACAGAATCCAGAGTTGTTACCACAGTAGTTTACATTGTCTATTTTTTAACCAAAAATCTTTAGACATGCAAAGAAATAGGAAAGTATGATCCCTACTTGAGAAGAAAAGCAGTCAATTCAATGGTTCTTCAAGTAGAACCATTTGTTGGATTTAGCAGACACATACTTCATAGCAGTTATGATATATATGTTCAAAGAATTAAAAATACATTTAAATAATTGAAAAAATATGCTAGTAACAAATAGATAGATAAACTCAATAGAGAAATGCAAACAATAAAAAATCTTAGAGTAAACAGTTTGATAAGGAAATAAAAACCTCCTAGTTGGATGCAATAGCGTTGTGTAAATAGCAAAAGAATTAGTGAACTTGATAATGTATCAGTAAAAATTGATAAAAATGCTGAAGAATAATGAACAGAACTTCAGAGACCTATGGACAATATGAACCAGGACAAACATATGTGTATTGGACTCTCAGGAAAGGAAAGAGAGAAAAGAGCAAAAAAATTATCTATTTGAAGAAATAATGGTCTAAATTTGGTAGAAAACATTATTTTGCAGATTCAAGAGTCTCAATAAACCCCATGCAGTATAAACACACAAAAAATTGCTCTTAAACATACCGTTGTCGAACTGATGAAAGCCAAAGAGATGGGAACAGTTTTGAAAGCATTAAGAAACAAAGAAACGCGTGACATGCAGAGGGACAATGACAAGATTAATGTCTCACCTCTCTCTCAAAACCATGGCAACTAGAAGGCATCAAAACACATATTCAAATTGCTGAATAAAACAAAGCCAACAGAGACACCACAAAAGGCCCTATCAATTAAGAATTTGATATCCAGTGGAGTTATCCTTCAAAAATGATGGCAAGATAACAACGTGTTCAGATAAACAAAAACTGAAAGAAGCCATCCCCAGAGACACGTACGACCACAATGCTAAAGGAAGATCTTCAGGCTGGAGGGAAGCAGCACGGAAGACTCAGAGTTGCTGGAGGAGTGAAGAGTACTGGAAATGTCAAATATGTGGGTGCATATGAAATATTATTTGTGTGTATGATTTCTCTTAATTTTCTTAAAAGACATATAACTTTGTAAAGCAAGTGTGGACGCACTGTTTGAATGGATTTATACCATCTATAGATAAAATCTATAAGATGACAGTATGTGTGCAGGAAGAATGTGTGCAGGAAGAAGTATACTGTTTCAAGTTTCTATATCTTACCTGCAATGATTCAATATTAATTCTGAGTATGATGCAAGTTTAAGGTGCATGTTGTAATCCTTAGAGCAACCACTAAGAAATAATGCAAAGAGCTAGCTACAAAACTACTGGAAAAGTTACAATGGAATATTAAATGTTACATATGCGTATGGCAGAGAACAAAGAAGAGATACACAGTTATCCAGACAAGATGATAGAAGACAAAAAAAGAAAAAATAAACAGATGAGACAGATTTTAAAATTATTAAAATTATAATCTTAAACAAAACAATGTCAATAATTAAAGGCAAATGAACTGAACACTCTTGTCAAAAGACATTAGAAAAAGTCAAGAGTCAATTGTATACTATTATAAGATGTTTACTTTGAGCATACAAACAGACCGAAAGTTACATATTTTGAACAGCTGTGGCTACATTAGTATCATACAAAATAGACTTAAAGTCCAGGAATATTACTATAGAAAGGAACATCTTGTACATCAAGACAATATAACTTTACTTTTGTTTTGCCACGCAAAAGCTTTTTTTGAGCGTGAGATCAAATTCATCAATTTTTTTCCTTATTTTTTCTGGGTTTTGAATTTTCTACATTGTCATATTAAAGACAAATTCATACATGTTTTCTTCTAGTACATGGAAAGTTTCATTTTTTTTACATGTACATCTCTGATCTATGTTCACTAGCATTTAAAAAAATAGCACAGTCATTGGAAATTTTTGCCTCAAAATATATAAGAGGTCTTGACTCAATGTAATTGAATCAAACTGACATTTGATAGTTAAGAATGACTGTATGTTCACTTGCATTTCCTTGTGCGTTTAAATGGTAAATAATGAGCATTCAGTTTTTGGATGTGAAAGCAAAATTCCCAAATATGTTCTCTTTCCACGATCAAAGGAGTGGGGAATTTCACAACTGTGAAATAGCTCAGGCTCCTCACAGCTTTCCAGTAGGTTCCTTTAAAGTCAGCAGGAAGCTGCTAAGACAATGCTTAAGAGTGGATCATTTCTGGAAAAGACAGCTGTGATTTCGGTTTCCCAGCATGACGAAGGTCATCATGTTCCTCCCTGCTATTAGTGACTTTCGGAGAGTCTCTCATAACTGTCCAGCCAGGATGATGTGTGGCTCCCGGCTGCAGAGCTCAGCCCCGGCATGTGGAGGAGGGCCAGCGTGCACGGTGGTGGGGTGACAGGAGACACCAGCAGGGATAAAGAGCCGCCGCCACACACTTAACACCAAGGGTTTCCGTGTCTGGCCTCTCATAACTATAATTTATTAATGGCATTAGTGATATCCTGGTTACGTTTCTCATTTTATAGAAACTAGAGTGGTTATTATTTTCGTCTTTTCAGAGAACACACTTTTCAGGATTAGAATACAAACATGCATGCAATGCACACACATATGTTATATGTCTTCTATCTTTTCTGGCTCTTAAACCAAGGCTTACTGCTATGTTGTTTCTTTTGAAAACAAAATTGATTTGGACATCCATAGTTATTATCAAATAATATGTGTCAAGATTAGGGATAAATATATATGTATAAATAATATGTATACGTCACAGCTTCTATGAGGTGCCAGTGTTGGAATAGGTGAGAATCTTGCAATCAAAGGCATTAATTCAATAGTCTTAATACGTTACAAGCCCCAAGCTTGGGGGGAGAGTGATGTTCTTGAGATACCCTCCAGTTACACAGATGGGTGCATACTGGAGTAATTAAACTGGACCCTGCTTTTAGTTCATCTTTGGGTGGGGGAGGCATCCTATAGCAAATGGTAGAAAGGCCCTGCAAATTGAAGTCTTCCGGCTTAGGTCAGAGTACTGGTTTGGCTTCTTTGTGGCTACCTGGTCACTGACAACCCACTCAGACTCTCAGCCTCAACTTCTCCAAGCCAGATGGGAAACCAGGAGGAAAATAACTTGTGTCTCCCAGCAGTCGTCTGTGGAGCTTGGATGGATAATTTATGTGTAATAGGCAAATTGGTTTTGTAGTTGAGGGAGGACTCGAGCCAGGCCATCTGGGTTCACATGTTAGCTCTATAGATAGTTGCTGTGTCACTTTGGGCACATTACTCAACCCTCCCTGTGCCTCAGTTTCCCCACCTGTAAAGTAAAGATGATATATGTTCTACTTCCTAGGGTATGAGGGTTCGTGAATTGATTTGTGTAGATCAGTTAGAACAAAGTCTGGTGTATAGTAAATTAGCTGTGATTATTACAAATGAAAGGATGTTTAGAGGTAGGTATTGCAGAGTAAATAACTAATATGATCATGTCCCCGCCACGTGCCAGGATTTTCCAGGCACTCTGAGTGTAGTTCCTCATTCAGTCCTCACAGAAACCCAATGGAAAGCCTAGTATGGTGAGCACACAAAGCAGCAACATAGTGGTTTATTGTCATTATCAAGTGTTTATGTACTGTACGTAACTGTATGTGATAGATTGTTATTGTCTGGACATGCAGCAGGTTTATTGACACCAGCGTCACCGCAGCACATGAGCAGGGCGTTGCACCATGATATCACCATGGCTACGAAGTCACCAGGCGATAGCTAGTTCTATTGTAATCCCATCAGCCCACCGTATGTGCAGTGTGTTGTTGACAGAAAGCTGGAAAGGCTGATTACTGCCTCTTCTAGCAGGACTCGAGCTCCAGGCAGAGTGTCACAGTTATCTGGTGACCCTGGATGTTTTCAGAGGTGAACGCGGTGATCTTTGTTTAAGAAACCAGCCTTGGCCGCAGTGCGGATCACAGGTTGGGAAGCGGAGTGGTGGATGGGGCAGAGAACCCACCTAATTTCAGTTTGTATTTTGCTCATCGTGATGAGCTCAGCTGCCTGTCCATGGTCTGTGCCTACAGCCGGGGCCGCCGTGGGACGAACCCCTCCCCCCAAGCCAATCCCTGCCAGCACAGCGCCCGGGAACGCTGGAGCGAGTCATTAACCAGGCCCAGGCTGCAGAGCCTTGCGCCACTGGGTGGTAATGACTCACATTCATTACTGAGTGATAGGAATGACTCGAGTGAAACTAATGACGGTATTTTTCTCTCAAACAAGAAACTTTGTGCCAAACTGGTTGTTGATGATGCTTGAAAGATAGCAAGAGGTCATTAAAAACCTTCTCCTGATTTTGCATTCCTATTAAATAAAACTTCTAAAGAATCAGTTCAGAATGAATAAAAAACTGTAGACTGCTAGGTCTTACTTAAGGCAGTCATACTTGCGCGGATGAAATGTGCAGAAATGTGTATATGACTTAGCTGAACCTCGCTTGATGCCTTTTCACAAATGCATCCCCTCCAAAATTATGGGATGGCCAGTTTGGGCACTGGTGGAGGACAAGCTCAATGCCACTCCCTACTCCGCATTCACACTCAGGGTAGGGGAAGACAAGGATCATTTTTTGTGACCTTCCTGGGAAAACAAAGACCCTAAATTGAGAAGTAAATTATTTGGCCAATTGGAACAACTAGAAGAAGTGGGGCCTGTTGTAATTTTAGCCCATGGCCCCAGTGGGTGGCAGGCCTGGGCCCTTACAGGGAAATTCTGTTTTCAGTTCCACTAGAGGATGAAATGCTGCTCTCTGAAAACCACAGTGGGTTTAGAACAGTGAGGCTGTGGTGCACAGAACCCTCAGCTGGGGAGAGAAATGAAAGAGAGACTCGAAAACAAGCTTTTCAGAGGCTTGTTTGAGGGAAGGGAGTTGGGTTGGAGGGGAAAGAGAAGCCAACTGCACTCTGCACCCCCCACCCCCACCCCAAGTCTGCCCACCACCTGCACACGGTATCACCATCACTGGGCATCTGGGTACGTGTGGCCACCGTTTGGATGAACAAAACGGTTAGGAATGTTGGTTTTCAGCCCTTATGGCTGAGTAGAGCTATCCTAAGTGTTTCATATAAATTGAGGTTTTTGTGGTTGTAGACTTATTATTTCTACTGTTTATCCACCTATCTGTAAGTAAAAACTAAAGATGTTCTTCAGAGACATGGCATCAGAAGAAATTGTTTTGGAAACTATTTTCATTTTTATTACATTCTTATCCCTTCCAGTTTCAAGAGAAAAATAAAACGTGATCGCATATGTAATCCGATCAGATTTTTCGCTGTACACTTGAAGAAGGTCTAAGTCCGATGTTATGATTATTGTAGTAAAATATCCGAAGCCGGTAGGGTGCGTTTAGGAAAGGGATCCTGCCTATCACATATCACCCACCGAAGCCGTGGGGTGCCGTCAGCTCTGAATTGCTGTGCTGCCGCTGACATTCGATGCTCGGGTTTGACTCATGTCAGGCTGTGGCAATACCACCTATGGCCCAAGCTGTAAGATGTAAGACCTTCAGAAAGAGGCAGAGGAGGATTTCCCTAGTGTCTGACTGCTGGCTCATGGCTCACATGAAATGTTGAGTGTGGGAGCCTGTGGGCAGAATAAATTCGCCTGTGAAAATCGTGCAGACCCAGTGGCAGTGGAGAAAAATCACAATGTTGGTGACAGTGATCGGTGACTGACTCCTCCAGGGAGGCCGCCAAGTTGCTGGTAACAGGCTTCAAAATTGGTAAACAGTAATATCTTTGATTACCACAATGAAAAGTTGAAAACCTTAAAAAAAGTTTAATGATCACAGTAGGCATTTCCCTGGGAAGATTTCCTGAGTGGCTAATATAGATTCTTCTGCCAGCATGAATGGGGATTTTGACCTGATTTCCAGCTCTTTCTGATATCAAATCCCCTCATAGTTCAGTGCCACACTGCTCTACGGAACTGATGGAAGCTCTGCAATGGTCACCCCACTACGGCTAAGTGTTTGCTGTTACCAGTACTAAGGCTCAGCCCATTCCTGCTACCACTCAGCCAGCCACGTGGTGAGCCTCTGCTTAACTTTCCAGGATGCAGGAGTGGGAATTACCTCATAATGAAGTCCTACCCGGGCCACACGCTACCGTGGAGGTGGATACAGCCCCCGTTCTCCAGTTTTATCGCCCTCATTGATTGACCTGCTGACATTTCTCAACTCACCTGCACACTGATTTTGTACATACTGGGCACTCAGTCAACGTTTGCTGGAAGGATAGATACACAGGCCCATTCATAATTGTGGCAAACTTTATTCAAACCCCTCAAATACAAGATCAATTCAGTCAAAAAGTAATTAATCTTCCTGTGTTTTTCCACTCTCAAGTCTTTCAAAACTAATGTGACTCCCACTTAATTAACCAGAAGCAGCTGTCTATTGTTTCATGAGGCATGTCTGATTTAATTTCAAAACACATTAATGGAGAGTTTGTTTACCCTTCCATTCTCTTCCTCCGTGAATACTCAAGTTTCCTACATGTTGGGTCTTTTCCATTTAAATCGCGTAATTTACTAAAACAATGAAGACATGCAAAAGAAGACAAATGTTTAAGGCTGCATGGGGTTCTGTTTATTTTTCCTAAGTTGTATTATTGGATAATAAAATACTTGGCTGTTTACTTACTGCATTTCTACTGAGGCTGTGGTAAGAGTGTGGGGTGGGCAAAATGACGCTAGAAAGCAGCCAGGTAACCTCAAGGCCAGGATAAAAACACAAGTCAGTGAAAAGTCCACATCCTTCCATTTTACAACAGCAAACATTGTTTCCTTGCAATAAAATCCTGTTTTCAATCAAACACTTTGATTTTCATATGGGGTCTTGGTGTGTAGCTCCAGCTTGTCAGCAGGAAGTGACTAAGGTGGGGTACATTGTCCTAAAAAAAATGCCATGTATTTTTAATAGAAAAGAAAAATATACGAATAATCATACCAAAGAGTGTTAAATGTCACAGAAAACGTATGTATATGCATGTATGTGTGTGTGTAAACACAAAGAAGGAATTAATTCATTTTGCCTAGGAATTTAAAAAAATGGACAAGCTGCTCCGTATGGATTAAGATGGAATTGGGGGGACACGAGAAGAGAGAGAGGAGACACTATGGACAAAGCCACTGGCCCTGGTGTGATTGGTGAGGGCTGGGAGGGGTTAGGGACATGAGAATGGAAGCAAGTGCAGACAGTTTGGGGCCAGATGATAAAGGATCTTGTGTGCATGATAAAGGAATTTGGACTATATCTTATACGCATAGTATTTTAAGAATTCTAAGGGAATATTTTAAAATATTAAGAATGGTAGTAATGTAGGCAAAAGATTGAAGGCCATTAAAGTCAGGAGACCATTGGAACATCCCAGCCAGGGGTGATAAGGTCCTACACTGAGGATGTGGCCTTGGGGATGGAGAGGAAAGAGTCTTAGTTAAGTGTTAAGATGAAGCAAGTGACAAAATAGAGGGATTTAGCAGAGGAAGTGGTCAGTGGAGGACCATGATGAATATAAGACTAGCAATCAGCTTGGTGGGGAAGACACTGAATTCTAGGTGGAAAGGTTGGGTGTGAGGGCCTGAGAGGAAACCCTCTATCAGCTGGAGATATGTGTCTGTGATTTAGGAGAAAAGGCAAGGCTGGAAATGAAGAGTTGTGAGCCATTTGTGTGAGCTCAACAAAGGTAGAGATTTTGTGTCTTGTGTTCACCATGACATGGCCTGACATATAGTAGACATCTAATAAATACTAGAAAAGAAATGGATGGGACTTCTGGTTTCAGCCCTGACACATAAAGAGCTTAAAGATTGTCATTCCCATCCCTAAAACAAGAAAAAGCTGGCCTGAGGCACCAGCATTCCTGTTTGGAAGTTCCCTTAATGTTTCTTTGCCTTTTGCAAAGATATCTGTTTAATTTGCACAAAATGCTAGAACCGTAATACTCAGGAACTGGATCTATTATTAGTTATACCGCTCTTATTAGAATAAAGAGATACCTGCTACCTTTCCCACAATACTTTAGAATGACAGCAGGGCAGACTGAGTTGACAGACCTGGAAACTTCGCAGGGCTGTACCCCTAGCTGGGTGTCCTACTTGAAAAAAGTACTTGACCTTAATGTAAGTTTTCATTTACGTTATAATGGCCAGAAACAGGTTTAATTCCACTTATGTCCTCTGATAGACAGCTAATGGCTTCCCGAAGGACAACGATGAGAAGAATCTTGAAAATGAGTCAGGACAGAGCTGGTAACAGTCTGGTGATTGATTATTAATGTCTGCCACAGGAGAAACACCTGCCATGTGTTTGCCATCCTCCCAGTAATGAACTCCAAGGGCCCTTTGGCTCTAAAACACTTGAATTTTTCAATTTCTTTAAACCAATACAACTTCAATCATAGTTTTTAGTTAAAAATAATTATTTGAAGACAATCAGCATAGATTTCAGTTTTTAGGTGGGGCCTTGTTGCTTCCGCCCCACTGCTGGACACCAGGATTTAGACCCGAATAAGGAGCTTGTCCCTGCCCTCACCTGGCTCCTTGCCGTGGTCCTCAAAACTTTTAGGAATAGTTGTCATGTCTTGGGTTACTCCCCACTGTATTCTCTCACACCTCCCCTTCCTCACACTCTCTCCCTGCTCACTTAGCTTCTGCCTCTGATGGGACCACCTCCCCCCTCCCTGGGGCGGCCACCTTCCCTCTAGCACAGAAGGAGGAGGTAGTCTTCTCCTCTTCCAGCCTTCTGCTCTCTCAGGGACCTTCTCCATCCACTACTCCCTGACTGGTCTCTGTTTTTCACTTTCCCTTCCTTTATCCCTTTTCCCCCTGCATTTAAACATGCTCTACACTAAACACCAAGCAAAATTAAAACCCACTTTGACCTCCTCCTCCTCCTCCTTCCTCTGTGGGTTCAATATTTGAAACTCTTGTCCACATCCTCCTGTCCCGCACCACTGCCTCTCCCCCAGGTCCCTTAAAAGTGTCTGGTTCCCGCCTCCGTGGGAAACTCTTGTCTCCGAGATGACAAGTTCTGCTTCAGACACGTGGAGTCGGAGGTGCTTAGAGGACACCCGCATGGACGCGTCCACCAGGCAGCTGGATGCTCATGTCTGGCTGTCAGGAGCAAGGGCGAGTTTGGAAACAGGAGGCGAGTTGCAGCCACAGTGGGCACCAGCGTGGCCTTGGAGAGAGACCCTGGAGCAACACGTGACACGGGCGTGACGGCTTCTGTGCCCAACCGGCCTTCGGGGACAGGGTAGGGCAGGGACTGAGGGGTTTGTCTTCGCTGACAGAGTTTATGGCTCCCTTTTCTTTCTTCTGCATCTGTCTTGCTCGCATCTTGCCTGCCCTCTTCATTTCCCAAAGAACCCACACTTGGCTTTGCTGATTATTGTTTTCTGTTTCATTAGTCTACTCTTCCTGTTATGATTTCCTTCCTTCTTATTTCTTTAAAGTCATTCTTTTCTATTTTCTTTTATTGAAAACATGACTATTATTTTCATATTCTTTTTTTCTAAATAAATTGAAAAAAATGTAATGTTCAATACTTTTAGCAACATCTCAGAAGCACCTTCATAATTGCTCATTTCTATTCTGTCTTTAATCCATGACATTTTTAAGAATTTAATTTATGCATTTTAAGAATTTAAGTTAGTATCCAGATATTTTTAATATTGTTTTATTGTTGGTTTCTAATTTAATGGCGTTGTGATAAGAACATTATCTGTGTGGCAAGGTTTTTTGATCACTGTTGAGGTTTCCCTTTGTGACGTAGTCTGGTTAATTTGTAAAATAAAATACTTTATTTTACTTGTAAAGAATGTATATTATTATTATATTTGGTATAAGATTCTATATTAATGATATCAATTTTGGTAATTTTGATTTTCCAATCTATAACCTTACTAATCTTTATTTTTTTGGTCTGCTTAATCTACTAGCTAAAAGTGGGTTCAAATTGCCTACTCTGTGGATTTGTTAAATTTGTTCATTTCTGTCAGTTTTCCTTTATTTCTTATGAGCCTATATTATTTGCATATATTCTTATATCTTCTTTATAGTCAATTATTTTTATTATTATGTTGATTTCTTCTTTATCTAAATTAGTATTTTTGACTTAAAATCTGTTTTTTCAGTTAACCTTGCTATAGCTTTCTTTTGATTTGTTCTTCTGTCTCTGCTTTCAATTTTCTTTGGGGTCTTGTTCTAGGTCTATTTCTTGCCATCAACTTACAGCTAGATCAAAAATATGTAAATGCAATCCTCTCCGTTTATTAGTGGAGTTTAACCATTTACATTTGTTATGACTAAGAATGCGTTTAGACTTCTTTCTCCCATCTTATTCTGAGGTTGCTGTGAAACATTTCTTCCTATTCTCCGTTTCTGTTGCCTGGTAGGTCAGGGGTCAGCAATTTTTTCCTGAAATGGCAGGTAGTGAACATGTTAGGTTCTGTGGACCCAGGGGCAAAAGCAAGTATTTGTGATACTTACATGGCAACATAGAATACAAACCTCCACGGAAATTTACTGATGACATTCAAGTCATAGTATATAATTATAACAGAAAAAAGTTGAGAGCAAAAAGCTAATAGTCCTATATAAGTTTGTTTTTTCTGTACACTTTCTGGGCACATTTCTTTGCCACAACCAAACATGATTTAATTAACTCATGAAGGGTAAATGGCTTTCCCTGCTTGGCTAAAAAAGGAGACACTTGGAAGCTTACTCTGGTTGCAGCCTCATTTTCATTTTCTTACTTTTGTAAAGAAATTCCACTGTGGTGAGAGAGCCCGTTTTAAATTTTCTAATTTTCCTCACTATGGCTTTCATGAGGAAGCAACATTGTGATAGGTACTTAGTCCGGTAATGCTGATGTATATATCGTGTGCTCTTTTAGCATGTGTGTGACATTATTGTATGATAAACACAATGTTTCTCCACATTATTTGGTAACAAAATAATCCACATCTCCTGTGCCTTAAAATTGCAACATTTGAGGTCCACTTTTTTCTTCTTGTTTCGATATAATTGGTATAACAGGAAATAAAATATAACAGGAAATATAACAGTAAATAAAAGTCATGGTCCATCGACACATGTCACCTTGGAGACGCTGTGCTGTAGCCATGTCATTGTGTCATAGTGACACAGTCCTACTCCATTCAGGATTTAACTGTGTGTGGCAAGGAGAGAACCACGTTGGTCTCTAATGCTACTACTCAACTCTGTCCGTATAGCTCTGAAGCCACCAAGGATGGCATATAAACAAACCCACGTGCTGTGTTCCTGTAAAGCTATATTTATGGGTGCTGAAATTTCAATTTCATAAAAGTTTCACGTCATAAAATATTCTTCATTTGAGTTTTTTTCAGCCATTAAGCAATGTAAAAATCACTCGCTCATGGGGCACACAAAGACAGGTGGTGAGCCAGGGACAATAAATCATTCTGAATCTCCTGCTGCACGGCTTGTGTTCTCTCCCGTCTGGAAGCTGGACATTGTATTCATTTAATGATCTCCTTTAATTTCTAAAATCATATCTCCTAAATTGTATTTTTAATAATGGAGAACAAAGTTAAGTCATATTTCTATTTTTCAAGCTATACCTACTAAATTATATTTGTTTGTAATAACATCTAAAGTGAGCAGAGTTTCTATCCTGTATCTGATCTTTCATGGGCGTAGGGCACAGCATTATGTTCTCCAGATCAGAGCGATGGGACCAAGAATACAGCCTTCTTGGACGTCTCTGTTTATTATGTAGGAAGGAGATACAGGCACTTTGAAGTCACACAAAACTGGCTTTAAAGTTTGGCCTCTCTCCCTGCCCCTTTGAGCAAGTCACCTAACCCCTCTGAGCCATGGTTTTCTCATTGTAAAGCTCAGCTAAAAACACCTACATGAACCATGAGCTTTAGGTAGAAATCACCTATATAAACTTCTGTTTCTAGTAGGCACTCAACAAAAGGTCCTCATCACCCTAACTTTACACAAGCCAGTCTGGTGCATCTTCGAAGGGCTCGTTTCAATTGTAGGGATCTGCGTTCCCAGATACGAAACTCCACTCTAAACTTTTGCTTTCTCTTGGAGATTCTACTCAGTCTGTCCTGCAAGACCATTTATGTATAAAGCACCTGATGTGATCACTTCCCACCTGAGCATCTCTGTTTCTCGAAGGCCACAGCACCGTGTCTGGTTCTGCCACAGGCTGGTCTGGAGGATGGTGAGACGGACCTGACGTCTCGGCAACCCATCATTCCACACTCAGTTGTGCAGAAAGTCTTCTTTACCGCGGACACCTCATTAGGCCAGCAAGGGAAGTTTGATGGGCTACAGGAAAGAGCCCGTGTGAAATCTGAGCTCCAGAGTGGGGTCCTTACTGACAGGTCAGAATGTGGAAACATCCATCTCGCTGGTGACTTGAAAATGTACGGCTTTTTCCTGTTATAAATCTCATTTTAATTTTGTTCCTGCAGTGAATGCACAGATATCATTATGAGTACGCATCGGCTTACATATTCAAAGCATGAAAATAAAGTATTCCTGGCAATGATGACAAAAATAATCTTATTAGTAAAAAAGGATTCTTGTTGTAGATTTTTCCATCTCTTATGTTTCTTTTATTTCTTTCATGTATTATATATTCTAACTGGGGCATTGTAGAAAAAAATTAAAGCAATAGTGACTGACCAAAAAAAAAAAAAAGACTAGAGGCACTATCTCTCTTAAGAATTGTATAACAAATGATTCCTTAAAAGATTTTCCCCCTTCCCTCCTTGTAATTTTTTTCTTATGTCGCATTATTTAAACATGCCACAGTGTCTTTCATTTCCCACAATTAAAATATATGATGTGGTTCTATTCTTTTTAGCAAAAAGTAAAGAATGAAGAAATGGAAGTAAGCAATGTAAATAAAGCAATGAAGCAACCCTATTTCATTCAGGGTTACAAGAAGAGCATGAAGAATTAAGCTCTACACTTTTCAGGAATGCTGAAACAGAAACCTTTCATTAAAGTATTAATTCTGCCCACTCCAGAAGTCCACCTCCCCCTCCACCCGACCTGCCCCCAGGCTTCTCCGAGTAAAGTGGTCTCAGCCCAGCAAAGCGGGGTTCTGTCAAAGGGAGCAGAGTTATTCGGTTCAGGTGTGAAGCTAATGTGCGCCTTAGGCAGAGGCAAACCACCGGTGCGTGCAGGACCGAGGCAGAAGGACAGGTGATGGATTACTGGACCAGATTAGGGGCTGGGAGACAGGCAGACACTTCTCCAAGGCAGCAGAAATTGTTTCTGGCATGCACGTTGTCCCCCTCTCCCATCGTTTTAGCCTGGCTAAGCTCCTTCTTCAGATTCTTCTGGCCTGCTCGGAGCTGAGCCCTGTCCTAGGTGAGCGGATTCAGTCCAGGGAGAGCAGGGGCTGGGGAAAGGTGATCTGGAAAATGCTGGGGCATCATTGGCCAATGGCGAATCATCCTTCAGGTAAAAATAGACATATCTGACCGCTCGTCAAGGTGTGACCACTAAAGTGCCAGCCTCGATTCCTGAGGACATAGTTTACACTATTATGATAGCTTTCATGTTCCAAGTGAAACTTATATGGAGTAGGCAAACCTTACGGCCTCTCAGTCAACTACATCTCAGAATTTCCCCACCCCCCAGCGCGGAGTGCTCAGCAACGTTACCTCCTGGGCTGTGTCTCATTCACTGTTGCATCTTCCCGGGTCCAGCAGCAGGCTTGGCCCTGCGGAGGGAGGAACAGACCCATCATAGGAAGCTGGGTGGGGATGGAAGGGTATGTGGAAAGTTTAGGATGCAATTGTACTCATGCATGACTGCGCTCATTCATTCATTTATTCGTTCCGCCACCACCTGTCTGCACGCTGCCCGGCACTGGGCATGCACTGTGGGACAAGGCAGGCAGGCCCCTTCAAGGCAGGCAGGCCCCACAGACCACAGGGGAAGATGCAAGAAGGTACTTGGCCTTTTTAGGGTGGTGTGTGATACATCCAGGGGCCTCGGGAGCACACAGAGGGGATGTGACCTGGAATTGGATTGTCAGAGAACAATTGCAGAAAAAGTGAGGTCTCTTTTGGGTCTGAGGGATGGATGAAGTGAGACGTGAGAAGTCAGGGTAGTAGGCTGGTAGGTTCCTACTGACATAGCTCAGTATTATCTGTGGCCTCTGGGAAACAAGTCACTTAACTGGTCTGAGCCTCAGTTTCCCCATCAGTAAAGTGGGGATAATAATATATGCCTCAGTAGGTTGTCATGAAGGCTTAAATAATGTGCACTAAGCATCTAACAGAGTCCTTGACACCTTGATGTTCCATCTGTCTGATGGATAAATGGGTGACTCGTGGGTAGAGAAAGACAAAGATTCATAGGTTTAATTTGCTCTGGATTAAGGCAGGGACACAATTCTGATTTTTTTATGAGGGTCTGATTTAATATACTATTCATTCGCCCTCCAGGAACCAAGTGAAACTTAATTCCAATTCTTTGTGTTCAGCCACTGATGAAAGCTGACCTAAGAAAGTGATTTGTTGCAGGTGCCAGGCAGTTGGCCTTGAGTACTGTAGATCGGCAAATTTAAATTATATTAAGAGAGGAAGAGTTCCCCAAACTTTAACCCACAGATGCAGGGAGGCACCAAAGGATCCCACACCCAGGGGTCCCAAGAAGGGCCAGCTCGGGTCATTCTAGTTGCCGTCTCCTGTCACCCCCCAGATGACAGATCTTCTAATGTGAGGACAGGTTTTAGGTCAAAGTTCCTAAATGGTGCTGTGGAGAAGTGAGCACATTGGATCTGCTCCAGCCCGGGGCAGTGCGTAGCTGCCCGACTAAATCACAGCGAAGTTATGAAACTGAGGAATCAAGCAGACACCTCGGACATTAGCAGAATGTGGAAAACACAGTGAGGTGCATTCGAAAGACACAAGGTGGTATTTGTGCTTACAAGAAAGACGGTTTATAGCGACCTGATCATGAAGTCATCATTTTGGGGCCAAAAAGCCACATCAAGCCTGTAGTGAGTCGTGTGTCCTCGTCTTGCCATGCACAGAGGACCATGCACGGAGGCTCCGCGAGGGCGCCAAGAGGCCCGGGACTGAACGCAAAGCCAGACACAGAGGTGGCACTCAAAAAAAGATTCATTTTATGAATCACACTTTATTAGGATCTGTGACTCAACCTCCACTGCATTCCTTGATGTTTCCACGTCTTCCTCTCCCACCTGAAGTCAAATCCTGAATGCAAATGTGATGTTTCCACAGTATGATTTGAAAACACTTTGCCTTTGGGTGTCAAGAAGATGTGCTCTGATCTATGGCTTTTCCCTAGAGGCTCCCAGTCGAGACAGGGCTCGTGGTGTGTGTGTGTGAAGGCGTGTATGGTGTGCAATGGGCACTTGCAGGTGCACGTCTGACTATGGGCCGTGTAAAGGCCACATTCGCATCTTTGCTCTCATCAGATGAGGTTCTGGAGATTATTTAGCCCTTTAACTCAGTTTTTCTTTCTGCAAATGGGGATGAACTTTAGTTTCCTGTTTCACTGAAAAGTTATAGTAATTATTGTAATGTTATTTCACTGAAAGAACAATGCTGCTTGATTTGTCAGCCCATTTTTCTGAAAGCTCCATTGATAGTCAAATCGTACGTTGCATTTTCCCACTTTCGCCAAGTTTACGTAGAGAAAACTCTTTCCAAGTTTCCTGCAAATGCAGAGTCTAAAGTGAAGATGTTGGTGATAATGGTGGAATTCTTACACGAACCAGCATGGACATGCAAGCTACATGTATTGGTGTTTATTTTAAATATTTTATTCTATTAAAATAGTCACAAGAGATTTTTTTAATTTATAAACTAAGGAATTTCTTTTCCTTTTCTGGCCTTTTTAAATCGTGTTACATTTGGGGAGTGTTTGTGTAACAGAGAGTATGGGTTTGTTGTAAGTTTGATAATAGCATCACCTCCTAGACACCCTAGCACATGGCTCACCTGCTGGTGGAAGTTAGCAGTGGAAACTCCACACTGAAGTTAGGAACCACTGCCACCAGGGCACCATGAAACACGGCTGGCTCAGGGACCAGACTGACCCCAACTCTTGTCTTGTTCTAGCCTTCTTCCCCAGGCCTCCCTCCCTCACCCTCTCTCTCTTTTTCTCCCCCTCCCCCCCATTCTTCCTGGCACCCCTGAGGGAGAGACAGGAGCTCTGTGCTCACTTCCAGCACCAGAGGCAGCCAGGGGCCCACCTGGCGGGTTAGGAGTTAACCAAGGAAAACTGCAGGGGGACGGGGACGGAGCCGCGTCTTGGGCTCTGTAAAGCGGACTTCCCTACTCTAAATTAACAGTGTCCTCTCTGCTCCCTGCCAGGGAAGGCGCCCCTGCCGCCTGCGCAGGGGAGGTGGGCCTGCCCCCACGCCCACATCTGCAGGGAGTGCCAGATGCCACAAAGACACAGAGCATTGGACTGGAGTCCTTAGGACCTCAGGGACATACTGAGCCCCAAATTCCTCTTCCCAGTGACTGTGGGCTCCTTGTCCCGCACAAAGATACCTTCTCAGTAAATAGGAATTGGGTGGGGCGGGGTTAAATCCACACCAGCCGCTGCAGCTCAGAGCTAGCGAGTTGCAGGGCGGCTCCCGCCCAAACTGCGGGCAGGAGGAGGGGCCAGAGGGGAAAGAGACCCAAACAGTGTGGCTGCCTGGCCTGCCTGCCTGCCGGGATCGTGTGTGCATGTGTGGGGTAGATGGGTTGAAGAGCAATTCTGCACCCACCCATAACTCCCGGGACGGCACTGCTCCCACGGTGGGGATGGCGGGTCCTGGGGAGGCGCCTCGCCTAGGCCTGGAGCTGAGTGACAGGGAAGGGAGCTGACATATCCTCAGGGACCGCTCCTGCCCCGCACCCCTTCTCCCTCCCTTCATTGGAAAATTCCAGCCATTAGAAAGTCCCTTCTTACTGGGGGCCCAATCCCAACAGTCCCACGTCCTTCTCACCGCACGCTCCTGGACCACCTGGCCCCACAGCTGCTCCCGACCTCCCAGCCGCGCAGCCTCCCTGGAGCACAAAAGGAAGGCCCTGGGCCAGGCGGGCCAGGCTGGGCGGAGGTGGAAAGTGGCCACAGGGGTGGGGGGCCTGGGCCGCCCTGGCAGCCCACCTGCCTTCCGCCAGCACAAGAAGGCTCTTCCGCCAGGCTCCTCTCAGAAACGCTGGAGCCCAGCGCCAGCGGGTCGCCCCTCCAAGGCGGATCCCGGGACGCGCAGGCTCCAGCGGCCCAGGTGGGCTGCACCTAAACGCAGAGCAGGGGGCACGCTCTCGCCCGGTCTGAACCCTCGCCCGGGTGAGCGGTGCGCGGCAGACGGGTCACCCCGGAGGCCGAGGCGCCGCTCAGCCCAGCCGGCTCCTTGAGGCCCGCGGCACTGAGGTTTGCTGCGCCCACAGGCGAGGCTGGCACCACGGGGAACGCGAGGCCCAAGCCCAACACCTCTGCACAGGGCACCCGGGCCAATCTCCTCCAGCCTCATTTCAAACTTCGGTCCCTTCCCGGCTGTAGAGGAGGTGACTGACGCGGAAGCCAGTGGCCACGGTCTGGCGGGCAGGGGCAAAGCCAGGCGCAGAGCCGGGAACCTGGGCACGGTGGGTGGCGACCGTCGTCGGCCTCCCGAAAGCAAAGTCGCCCGCCAGGCCCCCAGGGAAGGTGCCAAGGCCCCCAGCCAGGGCGCCCATGGCCGAGGCGAAGCTGGAGAAGCAGGCGGCGGCCTCGGGCGCGGGCGGGGATGGCGAGGCCTGCAGGTCCGGGGACGCCGCGCCCGGGGGCTCCAGCGCCGGCGCCTTGGCCCCTCCCGGGCTCCCGGCTCCCGAGGGCGCCGCCCTGCTCGCTTCTGCTCTCCTCTTCCTCTTCCTTCGGAAGTTCCCGTTGTCAAACATCTTCTCGCAGTTTGGGTCCAGGGTCCAGTAATTGCCTTTACCTGTAGAAGAGACAACCCGGTTCAGAGAGTTTGAGCTTTGGCCGACCGTGGTGGGAGCGTGGCGGTCAATGTCAGAAGGATCCCCCCCACTGGCCCCTCCAGAGGGTCATGAGCCCTCATCCCCATCCCAAACCCTGAGGCGGCAGTCCATACCAGACGGGCCTCCGCAGCCAGTCTGGGAAGGATTTGGGTACTCCAGGAAGACGGAGGAAGGAACCCCTAGGAAATTCCGAGCACCAGTTAAGTTCAAGGCTGGGGAGGTCCGTGGGATGCAGCCCCCTCCTAACCCCGAACTCCACCAGTCGTTCTGCCCGTGGGGTGGAGCGGACCCCACCTGGCCTCTTTGCAGCCTCCAGCACTTTCCAAATGGGCGTCCATCCAATTTGTTTTGCCCATCCTTGGGGTAGGCATTGTCGCCCCATTTTACAGGGAAGGGCCAGAGAAGTTCACTCCCAAGGTTGCCATTTGCTACTCTCCCGCTTCTTCCTCCGAGGGAGCGAGCAGAGGCTTAGAAACCCTGCGCGCAACTGCCATCTAGGAGCGCGTCCCTGGCCAAGCACGTGTCTTCTCCCCCTTTCTCCCACCTCAGTCTCCCCAACCCTGCGGCGAGGGACTGGGCAGCCCGAGTGCCTGCGGCCCGGCCCAGCGGGAGGCCATGAGTCCTGGATGGCGCGGGCGGGCACGTCGCGGGTACCTGGGTCGTTCTCGTCACGGGGCACCTTCTTGAAGCAGTCGTTGAGCGACAGGTTGTGGCGGATGGAGTTCTGCCAGCCCGCCCTGCTGCGCCGGTAGAAGGGGAAGTTGCCGGCCACGTACTGGTAGATCTGGCTGAGCGTCAGCTTCCGCAGCGGCGCACTCTGGATGGCCATGGCGATGAGCGCCGAGTACGAGTAGGGCGGCCGCACCAGCCTCAGCAGCTCCTGCTGGCCCGAGAGGCCCAGCCACGCGAGGTCGGCGCCCGCCAGGCCGCCCGCGGCGCCGAGGAGCTGGCCGGGGGCCGCGTAGGGCAGTGCGGACCCGGGGCCCGACGCGTAGGGCGCGGGGCTGAGCGCGGGCGGGTTCACCCACAGGCGCGGGCCACCGCCCGCAGCGCCCGCATCTCCTCGCCCGTAGTCCGGCGGGTGCGCGGCGGCCTGGGCCTGGGCGTGCGGGGTCGAGCAGGAGCCCAGGCCGTCGCAGTACGTGGCCATGTCCAGCCGCTCCCGGGCCTGGGCGGGCGGCTCCGCACCGAAACTCATGGGTGACAAGTTCAGCTGGGCCGCCGGCAGCGCCCAGGTGCGGCCAACCCGGCCCCGCCCTCCGCTCTTTAAATGCCGTCGGGGCCCGAGCCTGGGAGAGCGTCTGGAGCGAGCCCCTCCCCGGCCACTTGGAAGAAGGAAATCCTCCTCCCCGCCCCGGGGTCAGTTTCTGCCCCGCCCAGGTCCTGCCTCATCCTAGACCTGCCGCCTCCTTGCCGTAAGGCCCCTGCGCGATTCCTGAATCATTCGCGGCCTCGGGTAGGGTCCCCAGGGATCCTACAGAGCCCGGCCTCCCCTGGCCTCTTGGACCCCGCTGCCCCGACTCCCTCGGTCACTTCCATGCCCCATGATTGTGGCTGGGGAGCCCCGCTCAATGGGCTTCCCCCTTAGTCGCCAAAATCCGTTTCGCTGGGGCCACTGTGTTACTGGGGCCACCGGGCTGGGCGTGGAGGGCGACCGCACCGCGCAAGAGACCGCAATGAGGCGTTGGAGCTGCGGCGGCGGGGCTGGGGGGAGGGGGCGGGGCGGAGAGCGCGAGGCCGGGCGAGGACAGACGTGGCAAGGTGACAGGATGGCATCCGCGCCTAAGCCCGGGGAGTCCGTACCCCGCCGGGCTCATCCGAGCTGTGGCCTCCGGCACGGAGTGTGGAGCGCTGCAAAACGCTTTGCTGGGTGTCCAGGCACCCGCCCCAAACAGGGACGTGTCTGCGGGGCGCCAGACTTCAGCTCTCAGGTCCTTCTGCGGCGGAGTTGCGGCTGCCCGGGTTCTCCTGGCTCCTCACGGTGCCCGGCTCTTGGCTTCCGCTGTTTCCGGGCCCCGCCAACCAGCAACCCCGGCGCCCAGGTGCCCGGCGCCCAGGTGCCCGGCGCCCCGTCCTCGGGTCCCAGCGAGCACCGCCCGAGGCTGACGCGCCACGCTGGGCCGGGGTATCTGGGGAGAGCTCCGGCTTTCCCGCCTCGGAGTGCCAGCCACCTGCGCGGAGAGGCGAAGATTTTGGCTTGAGGATCAAGGCTCAGAGATAAGGAGGTTGCCCCCCGCCATCCCGCTACCCTCCACCCCCGCCCGCGCAATATTCATCACCTGCAGTGTTAGAGCCAACCCCCCGGAAACTAGTCTCGCCCAGGCACTCCCTAACATGACCTGGGGCTGTGGATTGCCAAAGCGAGTTAATTTCAATTCATTTAAAAAACAAAAGGTCCAATCTTCCCTGACTTCCGGCGGGGGTGGGGGGAGTGCAGGGCTGGCCAGTGGATAGAGGAAAGAGTTTGGGTTTTGGAATCCAGCACCTGGTTTGAGTCAGCCATTTACTGGTGGTGTAGCCCTAGGCCCCCCGGACAGTAATCCCAAACTGTATGTAAAACAACCAGTTTATGGCTCAGTTTAACAAATGCCCAGAAGAAGTGAGAGTCCTTCTGATCCAAGCTTGGCCTCTCCACTAGAAGTAACAGCTGCTTAGGCAGCGGTGGGTGAGCTGAAGGCAACGCCCCAGCAATGCCAGGAAAGAGATGCGGGGAGTTGGTTCACGGAGGAGGATGTTGGCTCTGCGGCTGGACTGTGGACCCCCTAAATTTCCATTTTCCTAAATATTTTTAATTGTCCAAGGAAGGCTGGATATGGGATCCCAGGCACCTTTTAAGAAGCTGCCCTACCTTTTAACACTTCCTCTGTCACTGCAGGGACGGTTAGGGGGTGCAGGGAAGTACTCAGGATGCTTCCCTGGTTTCCCAGGTGGGAACAGTCTATTGCTGCTCTCAACGGCAGCCAGCGCCACCTGCCTCTCTCCTAGCGATTTCCAATGCATCCTCACGGTTGTAGACACATGCTGTTCTCTGTAGACGTGACAAGCTCTTTAGTAACTACCTCTTGAAGAAAGTGTTTTTCCATCAGCAAAGGAGAACTTGCAAGCATGGTTGGTGCGAACAGGGAATCAGCACAGGGAGACGCCTCCCCCTTCCCCCCTATAACAGTCCTCCCTGAGTTTCTGAGGATCTGAGAGGTTTCCACACCTCAGGAATTTTGAAATGGCTGCCAGTTAGGGGACAGTTTTTGAGACCATGCTTGCTGAGGATGGAGCATCACAGAAGCCACGCAGCTCTGCCCTGACTCGAATAATCCCAGGAAGAGTGTGACCAGGAGCTACTGCCAGATGAACGGAGCCGTCTCCAGCATGGCACAATCTTCGAGCACCCGGGCCTGCCCTTCTTCCTGGTGGCCAGTGTGAAGCACTGAGCAGGAAAACTGCTGCTCCCTGACTGGGATTTTGATTGTCCAAGGCTTGAATGTTTCAGAAGACACTTGTCTTGGTGGAATAACAATGATTCGAGAGGAAGAGTTCATTTTATCTTCAATTAACTGCACTACTGTGAGAATAAAATCAGAGACAGTGAATTTTAAAGAACAGATGGGGTCATCTTTTGTAATGAAAAGGAATAAAAAAAAA